>APFE030399179.1:106980-169120 GCA_000404065.3 Pinus taeda
GCAGAACTCTAGATGTTGTTGAGAAGAGAAAAATCTTGTATGTTAAACTCTCAAAATGTGAATTTGGCAAAACATCTTTGAATTATTTGGGTCATATAGTAGGGGGTGGTGAATTGAAGATAGATCCCTCTAAGGTTGCAGTCATTTTAAATTGGCCTAAGCCCAAATCTACTATAGAAGTTAGAAGCTTCCTAGAAGTAGCACAATATTGGAGAAAGTTTATTTCTAACTTTTCCTTAATTACAACTCCCTTACATGCTTTAACAGGGTTGAACAAGGTGTTTCAGTGGGGAGGCAAACAGCAGAAAACCTTCGACACCTTGAAAGAAAAGATTAGTATAGCACTAGTACTAGCACTGCCCGATATTCAAAGACCATTTGAGATCGAAACGGATGCTAGTGACTATGCCATGGGAGGAGTGTTGTTGCAGCACAGTAAACCCATATTTTATCATTCTGAGACATTTAATTTGCAGTGGTTAATTATCCCACATATGATAAATAATTGTATGCATTAGGACAGAGTGTGAAAAAGCGGAAACATTATTTATTGGGTAAAGAGACAGTTATACACACTAATCATCAACCACTTCAATATTTACACTCCCAAACTAAGTTGCAGCAATCAAGACACTATAGGTGGATGGGTTTTCTACAACAGTTTCATCTTGTCATCAGATATAAAAAGGGCATACACAATAAAGTTGTAGACATGTTGTCTAGACCAATAATAAATGCATCTACTATACTTAACCATAATTCAGTACTGCATGAAAGCTACATTGAACAATATGCTCAAGATATATATTTTAAAGATGTGTATGCAACTTTAAGTCAAGGAAAACAAGTAGGAGAATTGGATTATCATGTTAAGGACCAGCTCTTGTATCATTTGGAAAAGTTATGCATTCCTGAAACTGAAAGAGTAAAGATAATTCGAGAGGCACACACTTCTCTAATATCAGGTCACTTTGGTGTAAGTAAAACAGTTGCACAACTGCAAAGATTTTGTTATTGGCCAAAAATGAATGAGACAGTTGCTAGATATGTAAGAGGGTGTACCATGTGTGCTAAAGGCAAAGCTAGTAATAGAAAACTAGGCTTGTACACCCCACTACCAGTTCCTTCTCATCCTTGGGAAAGTGTTTCCATGGACTTTGTTGGAGGATTGCCTAAATCTAGGAAAGGTCATGACTATTTATATGTTGTTGTGGATAGGTTCAGTAAAATGTGTATTTTAATACCTTGTAACAAACAGATTATAATTGAACAAACTGAAAAGTTGTTCTTTAAGCATGTATGGGTTCATTTTGGATTACCCACTTCCATTATATCTGATCAAGATACCCGATTTGTTGGGAAATTTTGGTCGAGTCTATGGGAATTGATGGACACCAGACTGAAAAAGAGTACAACTTTTCATCTGCAAACAAATGGCCAAATAGAAGTGGTCAACAGGTCAGTGATCCAGTTGCTCAGAGGCTATTGTAGCAAGCATCCCAAGCTTTGGGATGAACATTTATGTTATGTGCAACATGCTTACAACCGAGCTCAACATTCTTCTACACAGAGATCTCCTTTTGAGACCTGTTTGGGTTTCACACCAACGTCTCCCTTGGATTTTGTCTTTGGCAAAGACATAGCAGTTGATGGACACAGTGATGTGGACAAGGCAACCAAGTTCATCGAAAAAATCCAAGAGATTCACCAGGCAGTACAGGAACAGTTGGAAAAGAGCCAAGCCAAGTACAAGGTGAGGCATGACAAGCATCAAATGGAGCATAGTTTCCAAGTTGGTGATCAAGTCTAGTTGTATATCAGCAAAGAAAGAATGCAAGGTGAAGGTAAGAAGTTGAAGCCTATAAGGTATGGACCTTTCAAAATACTTGAGAAAATTGGTGAGAATGATTTTCGCCTTGATTTACCAGCTTACATGCACATCGACTTAGTTGTTAATGTAGACAACTTGAGACTATTTGAACCTTCGTTAATTGAAGACCCTGAAGAACAAAGTCAATTCCTTCTATTGATGATCTGTTACCTGAATATGTTAATGAGTTGTAGGAAGATACAGTTCTGGATAGGAAGGTGAGGACCACACACAGAGGGAATGTTCAGTACCTTAGGATTGGACTCAAAGGTTCAAAGCCAAACAGTGCGAAATGGATAGAAATTGGGCAAGCGAGGAATTAGTACCCTCACTTTATTGATGCTTAAAAATAAACTTTTGGTGGTCCAAAAGATTTTTCAGTGGGAAGGCAGTGATCCGAATGGGATCCTAAACACTCTCTAAGTTTTCATAAACTCGTTCAAATTTTGCCAAACAGATTCAAGTCTTAGAAAGATCAAGCTATCAGAAGGAATCCTCGTGACAGTTGCAATAGTGATCAGTGCGAAGCAACGAGGACCCTCGGTCGAGCGCGCAGACTGTTGGCCCATGGTAACGCGCGCTGGCTTAAATTGGCAAAACCAGAGGCTAATTAAAGAAATGGGGGTGGTTTCTGATATGTGATTAACGCTAAATCGTATCGTAGGGCATCCCCCTTAGTAAAGGAAAGCCCCGAAGCGCCCGGACCTGAAAACGCTATGAAATGTGGAAAAGTAACCGTTTCAGTTTTGTAGCGCGGGATTCCCCAAACTGGCAGGATATTGAAAGGCTTCGAGGTGGTAAGAAGTTTTGAATGAGTCCCACCCGATTCCACACACCAAGTGACACGCGTACGACAGATGAGAGAGAAAACTGCCTGCATCGGATGGGTAAACGTCATGCAACTTACCTGCTCGATATGAGCGACGACCGTAGGATCTGGGGGGCCTAGATCAATGGTGGAGGCACATCCTGATAAATGAATGGATTTGATAGGTGATAAAGCAATATTACAGGGGATTTGAAGTTAGATGTGGATGATGAGTTGGCAAAAGAGTCATGATTCACAGGCAATCTTGAAGAAAACAAAATTAACAACCATTCAAATATGATTCAAGGAATCTAACACTTAGTTCATTAGGAAACAGGTGGGCACCTCCTTGCGAGGTGTTACCCAGTGATGATGACGCAGAGCAGAGGAAATTGAACGGACAGAGGCAGGGAAACTAGAAGGCCAGGAAGCAGAAATGAACTGTCAAAGAGCAGACTGGCTTTAAAGCCATGAACTGACAGAGACAGAATAGGTAGTGACAAAGAGAGAGTTAGTTAGATACACAAAGCTAGATTAGAGAACATAGAGTAGAAGCTGAGCTAACCTAAAGGCAACAACGAGCCAGACAGAGCCAGAGAGAGTCAGAGACTCTGTGTACTCCAGAGAAGGCTTGAGAGGTTCAAGCAAACTCCTCGACATAGGCCTGTCATACTACTGTGACCATTAGAGGTCGAGTTTCAGTAAGGAGATTTTGTGTACTCTAGTCCTACTGACTTATATCTCTTAAGTGAGACTCAAATTGAGCTCACTGTTGTAAAACTCTGCTTGAAAACATAATAGAGAGGCCACCACTAAAGGCTGGACTAGGAGACGTAGCCCAGGAGCATTGGGTGAACTCCTTATTAAACTTGTTGTGTTTACATGTTTGATTGTTATGTTTTCTCTAACTGCCTCAGTGTCTATGTATTCTAGCAATCTTATCGGTCCATTGCATAAAGTAACATAGGAACATCCATGCACATGAGTCTGTAATACCTTTAATTCTTTGTCCTGGATAAATTCTAGATCAGGATGTCCGGGGAAGGAGTCATGGCAATGTTTTGAAAGCAATCAGAGGTTGAATTGTGTTGCAGAGGTTCAGGTTGGCACCGAAGGGTTTAATGGTTTTTACCGTGAAATGGGGCAAAAAGCATGGAAACGAGGGTTTTCATGGTTTTAAGGTTTAACGGGAAACTTTTTGAATTTGGCACAGAAATTCATATTTATGAATAGTAAGTGGTTTATCAGGTTGGAGGGGAGGCGGTATTGGAGGTCATCACACCGCTTATGAGGTGAAGGCGATATTTAAGAGGGGTCACTTGATTTACTCCAGCACTTGACATGTAGCCTTTTGGGTTCAGGGGAAAACTGCTTTAGCGGGTGGGTAACGATCGGCCATTGGGTGTGACTGATATGGCTGTGGACCATTGGATGAGGGGGATGGTGATTGAAAGATAATTGGGAAAGGGAAGCGCGCGGGAGATAAAAGCATGGTTTTTGGGGGGGCAGAGCTTTAATCCTTGGCATATTGTGATTATTTAAGAGGTTAATGATGGGTTAAAATAATTGGGCAGGGCTTAATGACAAGGTTTAATTCTTTGGGTAATGGTCGGGTGTTGGGTGAGCCCGATATGGCTGTGCATCATTGGATTTGGGTGCAGATGATCGAACGGTATTCGGGTGGTGACATAGCATGGATGAAATGAATTGAGGTTTATGGGGGCCCTAGGACTTTAATCATAGCGGATTGGGATTATTTAAGGTTAATGAGGGGATTTGTTTGTTTTGTCAGGAGAAGGGGTAAACGTATAGTTTTCATTAAAACTAAGGTTTGGGGGTATTTACATAGGGATTTAATTAATATATGGGAAAATGTTTTATTGGGGAATTATATAATGAAGTTAAAAATTAATATGAAATGTGATGGGTGGAGTGGGTATATCCTTAAGTATAATGTAAAATTTAATATTTGCACATACGCTTTATACTTAGGATAAAATGGTTTTTGCGGGGTTTTTGAGTGAAATAGGATTTACATGGGGGTTTTCGCTTTTCATAGGAAAATGAAGTTAATCCTTAGGAAAAGGGGTTTTATTAGGGGAATGAGTTTTATGAAGGGCATTCTAGCACTTGATGTCCATAATTCATTAAGTCGAGGGTCTGGTCCCACCAAAAGTCAGAGAAATGCTCTAAGCCTCTTTGAATTGAAGGATTTAAAGTACTAGAACATACTTGTGGATAGGAAATTAGTAAGTGAGGGGAAAATGAATGAGGGGGAGTTAATCACATTAACTTGCAAACCTTTGCTTTCGCCTTCATAATTGATCATACATATTGAAATATGTCTAAGCGTGATGCATGTGTTTTGATCCAATCAACTTTGTAGTTCAACAATCTTTCTTCTACTTACCCATTTCTTACCCTAACATGTTTTCTTCATTTATGTGGGTGCATTTAGGCTAGCAAACCCTTATCTTATCTTTTCTTTTATAAAACAAACTATATATTTCTAACCTTATATCATCCAAGGGCTTAGATTAAGCTTATGAGCTCCTTTTATTTCTCTACCTATCTATGATCTCCCAAGATTAAACTGTTTGGTCAGATTTTGGTCTCTAACTATAAACATAAAATTTAAATCATGAAATAACCAAGATTAAACAGTTTGATTACCATGGATTCTGGCATGAATAACAAGTTGTACACAATCATTATTATGTATAAAATTAAATAGTAGTGGCATTTAGACTTGCACACTTTCATGGTACATTTTTGTTTTTGGGGTTCATATATTTTCATTTTTTGACCTCCTCTTATTAATTTTGTCCTTTGATTTTTCTTTGAGGACATACCCTCTTTACATTTTTTAATTTTTTAATATGGAAAACATTTGCAGAAAGAAAAGTTATGTACAATATTACAAGGCTTAACCTTAGTCATTCAAAATTATGACTCCTATTGGTATAGGAACCTAACACACCGTATATCTTAGGCCTGCCACTCTAGTACTATGGACAATCTCTTATATGATGATCCCCTCCACAAGTCCAACACCGCACGAGTTCCTTATTATGTTCCTCAAATTGGTGTCCCTATCCTCTGTCTGATGCATTGAACCTATTAGGTGGTGCAACATTCTCCTTGTGACATGTATCCAGAGGCCTTTCTCTCTTTTTGTCCCATTTGCCTTTGTCATTTGCATTACCTCTCAAGTCTGGCTTAGTCTCGGTTTTGCGGTTAGATTGTTCATAGAAATGCCTTAGCTTCCAAATGGCCTCCTCTAATGGTCTAGGCTCATCGAACTCAATTATATATTTAAATGCAACAAATAACCCACTAATGAACCTCTAAATTATGGCCTTTTCCTCTGTGAGATAAGGCACATACCTTAGTAACTCCAAGAACCTGCTAGTGTAATTATCATATGTCATAGATCCGATATTTAGCTCATAAAATTCCTTCACCCTGTCATCAAAGTGTCTTTCTGAAAAAATACTTCTTCTTGAATAATCGCTCAAACTCCCATCCATAAATGTTACTTAAACAACTATATAACACACATTGATCAAGATTTAAATAAATTCCTATTACTGAAAATTTGTTTGAAGTGAAATATTTATCAAGATTCCATCCTTTGGAAAATTCCACCTAGTAACACTATATTTCCATGAAAATATTTCCAACCTCCCTCATATGAACATGTGAAATAATTTTGTCCTTTGTAGGAAGGACTGTTTCCGCTCAATTTCAATTTAATCCCTACACTCTTTCATCTATGCATTGTTCTTCACCTATTTGATTGTGACATCTTAACCAATTAAGGGAGAACATCGTAGGATTAGACTCTCTTAAGTGAAGTGTAAGGACCTTAGATCGACCCATTAATGGCATTCCCAGGCCTGTACTCAGGCACCAACACTCTCACCCTGGTAGCAAGTGTTTCATATTTCACATTGGGTCTCGCATTTGGAAGCTAAAAGATTTCATATCTCAAGGAAAAGGCTCAGTCTCATGTGAAAGCTGAAGCAAAGGGACATCATCGAGAATATCAATACAAAAATGGATTGGATATGCGCATGGACATGTTAAAAATTTTAAGCTCTTCTATCATGGACATTTTGCAATTTGTGCTAATTTATCAAATTATCATTTTTTTTTCCAAATGTGAAATCGGTAAACTGTAGCAACCTAGAATAATGAGTAATTTGTGAAATTGGCTTTATCATAATAATTCTACGAACTTGCATGATTTAAAACGTTTCCTTCCTTTTGGTGGGTGAAAAGTTAGTTTGTTAGGGATTCTTATTCATTATTTCAACACATTGAGAAATTGGCCCTAAATTGGCTAGAGGATGTAGCAACCATGTTCAAGATACAATAAAAATAGAAAATCATCATTAATCAAACCCTTTACATGGTCATAATTGTAGAATCTAGTAAAGCTAAGCTTTTATCACAACAAGTTTTCAAATTCAAGCATGATAAATCTCTAGATATTTGCACTTTGAAGTCACGATGGCAAATCATATAAAAATAAACTCTCATTCTTGCATTCATTGTGCATAAAAATCTATATGCTTGATGAAAAATGTGAACGAGATGTAATATGAGAAAAATAAAAGCAAAAAGATCCATGTGAAAAGAGACATAAGAGTGCCAAAACTTGTAGAACATGATTAGACTGTAGTATTGGCAAGGAAAGGCAAGCAATATTAATGGATATTTAATGTGGTCAGGTGGTATATGTCCACCATTAGATCTATAACAAATATAAATCTAATGGTGGGCATATATAGCTCGACTACATTAAATATCCTATAGACTGGTAAGTAAGTTTTGTCATAGCCCCAAGGGATAGCTCAAATGGTCAAGTTCTTGATGCTAAGTACCTTGCCAGTTCAAAGGTTACGGGGTCAAATCTCCTCGATGCCCTTGGGGTTAGGCTTGACCAGATGATTCGACGGGTAGATCCCTTCGTGTGGATCTACCTAGATTATTACCCATGGATGTAGTAATTACTCAGTGACCGTGAACCAACGTTGAAAAAAAATAATTTTTGTTGTAAGGAAAAACTTTAGACAATAGCTTGATATCTGAGTAGGTGGTTTTCTTTCCAAGAACCTCAAGTCTCAGTACTTCACCAACTGATTTGTATCATTCGTGCTTTCCAACCAAAATGGAAATAATTCAAAAATGTTTCATACACCCCTATTGGGCCGTCGCATTGGACTTTGGAGCTCTAATGCGATGACGTAGCCCACACGTCACCGACATAAGCTCTCTAAACACCTAAGCTTAACATTGCAAGGGCTAAAAATTGTTACAAAAATTTCATGTATGGGAAAAATTAATAACATAGTATCCATGCTAAATGTCATTTCTCTGCAATGACCTAAAAAATGGATACTAAAAATAGATAACACTTTCATGATGAATTTCTCTATTTTTTAACTTTTTTATGTAAATTATTCCTTCTTACAGAGAAAGATTTTATTTTGATAACGTGTCAACATTTCCAATAATTCTCTATGTATATGTGAAAAATATATATGAATAAATTTGAACAATATTTCACACATAGTATATAAATGTCATATTGAGAATGAATAACTCCATTGTGATACATTTCTATTAATGGGAAATGTTATCTAATACAATCCACTGACTTTTGGTTTTTATTTCGAGAGGTCTTTTGATCTTTTGTATTCTCTTATTTCTTCTAATATTTGCAATTTCATTTACAAGGACACAAATCTTGAAGTATTATGTCTCCAACACTCCCTCCCTTAAGCTGAAGGGGTGTTTGTGAGTCCAAGCATTAGTCTAAAATTTTCAAAATTTTTTCTTTCAAGTGCTTTGGTAAATATGTCCCCAATTTGGTCATTTGAGGAATAATGTATCAAATGAATATCCTTGGCCTCTACATGATATCAAATCAAATGATACTTTGTATTGATATGTTTATTTTGATCATGGAATATAGGATCCTTTTCCAACTTGATTGAAAAATTATTTTCAACTAGAAGAGGAGTATGATTTTCTTGTTTCTCCAGCAAATATTCAAGTATTCTTTTGAGCCATGCAATATCCTTTGTTGTTTCTATAGCTACCATTTATGCTACCTCTATTATGGAACCTACTTGAACTAGTTGTTTTTGTGACCTCCAGTAGACAATCGTTCATCCAAGACTCATGAGATATCTTAAAGTCAACACTCCATCTTTTCCCCATCAAAGTCTAAATCAAAATATATAATGAAATTTAAGTCATCCCCGTTAGAAGACTTGATCCCAAAATCTCAAGTTCCCTTCAAATATTTCATAACTATTTTTGCAACAAACAAATATCCTTCGCAAGGACTTTGCATAAACCTAGAAATAATCTCAACAACAAATGAAACATATGGTTTGATTTTGGTGTGGTAGATAAGACTTTCCACAAGCTGTTTGTACTTGGTTGCATCCTTAAATTTATTCCCTTGTTTTGATGTGAGCTTCAATTCTGATCAATCAAAGTAGATAGAGGGTTGCATTCCACCATGCCAAAATTGTTCAATGATTCTAAGTGTACTTCCTTTAGATGGATATGTATTTTGGATGTTGAGCCACTTCAATGCCCAAGTAATAGTGAAGATGTCCCAAATCTGTCATCACAAATCCCATCTTTGACTCTTTCTTTAAGGATGCAATATAATTCTCATTGTTCTCTATCCTTAACATATCATCTACATACATTACAATATATACCACAATTTTTTCCACTTTCTTGATAAATAGAGTTGCATCATCAATTAAAATTTTTAAATTAAGTTTTATGCTTAGTTAATTTTTCATACCAGGCTCATGGTGCTTGTTACAGGCCATATAAGGATTTGATGAGTTTACATAGTTTATGTTGTTGTCCGTTTATATAAAACATTTTGGTTAATACATGGGGAAATTCTCTTTTTGACCTCCATTCAAGAAAGCAATATTCACATCTAATTAATGGACTTTCCATCCATTCTATGCTGCTAATGCAAAGAGAGTCTAGATGATAATTTATTTTCTATGGGGAAAAAATGTCCTCATAATCAATGCCTTAAATTTGTTGTGAAAATCCTTATTCAACAAAAATTGATGTGTGATTGTGAAGTGAGCCATCTGATTCTCCTTGTTCTTGTAGATCCACTTGTAGCCAATTTGTTTGGTTCAAAATGGAGGATCCACCAACTTCCATGTCTCATTCTTGGTGAGAGTGTCATATTCCTTTTGCATTGCTTCATTCCACTTATCATGAATATTTTCTTCTTCAATGGAATTTCATTCCAAATGAGTAGATAAGTTCAATTCATAGTCATATGAAACATCCATATCATCTACATCACCTAAATTGGATCTATCTCCATCACCCACATCTTGTCTGGTGGAACCTCTAGTTCCTATTTTGATAACCTCGTCAAGATGAAAACTTTGAAGTTTTTTGACAAGCCATTTTGGTATACCTTTATAATATGGTCCAAGTTGCATCACTAATTGAAATGGTGCTATGCGAAGATTCATCCTTCTAATCCTCTCCATCACATCATTCAAAGGATCTTCCTAATATGATGAAGTGGTTTGAATTTCATGAGGGGAAGATGGTGCCTCAAAAGAAGATTTCAAATATTTATCGAACATATGTATTCCCTTTTCAAGATGTGGAATATCATTCTCAAATTTGTGATATGTCTTTACATGAGTGAATATATCCAAATGATCAAGTTGTGGCTAAGCAATAATGTTAGTCATGGAACATTCAAGGAAAATTACATATCTGGAAAGAATAAATTTCTTGTTTACCTCATTGTAAAGATGATATGCCTTAGTGGTATTCAGTACCCCAAGAAGATCCACTTCCAACTCCTTGCATCAAGCTTATTTCTATTTTCCTTGGGAATGATTGTATAGAAGGTGGAACCAAAGACCCTAAGATGCCTTACTAAAGGAATGTGGTCATACCACATTCTATAAGGAGTATTATTCTTGAGATCATGAAATGGACACCAGTTTTTAACATATGTTACACATATAACTAAATCATCCCAAAACATCATCTTTCCATTTTTGAAAAACATCATGGAGAGAACCATATTCATAATATTTTTGTTCATTATTTGGACTACAACATTTTTCTAGTTCGTATGGAATGGTGGTTTGATGTTGAATTCCATGTTGGTGAATATAGTTTTAAAATCCATTAGATATATATTTGCTTCCATTATTAGTACAAAGTGAGCCAATATGTGATTGTGCTTTGTTCTCAATTCATACATGAAAATTTATAAATGTTTCAAAAGATTAAGATTTATTTTTCAACAAGTACACTTGACACATCATGGTGCAATGATGAATAAAATTCATCATATATTTATCTCCATTGGCAGATGGAATAGGTATAGGGCCACACAAATTAAAATATATCAGTCCAATTCTCTAAATTCTCTAAAAAGTGAATCATGAAATGGTTCTTTTATGTGCTTTTCAAGGACACATCATCACATTTCTTCAATTTCCTAGGAATAGTAGCAAAACTAGAAACATCATTTTTTTCAGTGAAGGATATTATAATTTCCATGTCTAAGTATAGCAATCATAATAGACTAGATGATAATGTACCTTAATCATGATGAGATAGGTACACATAATTTTGTACCAGAGTAGAAGTTTCTACTTTAGCATTATTTTGTCCTCTACTCCCGCCATGACAATAATGTTGTTAGAAAGCTTCTTTATTTCTATTTTTCCATATAAAATGAGAATGGAGTGGCCTTACTAGTGAATGTGCATGAGGGATAGTAAATTTCTTCATAACTATGGAAGATAAATTGCATCATGCAGAAGAATATTAGTGAATCTGTTTAGTTTAAGTCTGATGGTGCGAAGTCCCAAGGGTTTAAGAGTTGATTTTTCTATAAAATACATTATGCCATCAACATTATCACTAAAGTCCTCAGGTAAGTCTCTCTGAAAGCACATGTGACATGTTGCACCTATGTCAAGAAACTAGGCATCTCTCCAAGAAGAAAATGAAGTATGAAACAAATCTTTAGTTGCTCTAATATTGCAATGGGTAACCATGTAATGAGAATATTCAAGTGCTTCACCTTTTGCTAGATATAATTTCCTTGTTCTTATTCTTGCTCTTGTTTTCCTTTGATACTCTCTTAGGGGTTTTTTCATTTTAATGCCTTATGCCCATTTATATACCATAATGAACACCGAGGATCAGATCTCTCCCCTTGGTTGTGTCTACTCCCCTATGTCTAAAATTATTTCTTCCATGTCTTATTTTACTACTTTATCCATTAGAATAATTATGTGATTGATTCTTCCTTTTCTAAGAATACCATATGGTTTATTCATGGGGTTGGGTCATTGTCTTCCTCTTCCTAAAGGAATTTTCACATTCCGCAAATTTCTCCACCAAATAGTCAAGCGTAATAGACTTCAGTGTGTCACTACCTTGTAAGAATTCCAGATAGTGAGAGTTGTTGGCCCTCAATTTTGGTCTTGTTTTTTCTCTAAAAAACTTACTAATCCATCTATTTTCCATCCATTTTTCACTTTATCCATCCCATTTTGATTTATTTCATATCCATTCAGGTATTTAATTTTAATTTTTCAAATTCTAAAGTTTTTATGAAAATTTGGTTTTAAGTGCAAAAATTGACAGATTAAGAAATTCTCGTAATAGCTATATGGTTGATATGGTTGCAGGACACTTGGGCACAAATTGGATGCATGGATGGACAACTTGGGAACTAGGACTAAGCCGGCTATGCTTAGTTCGAACAGAACAAGCTTGATTAGGCCCATTTAGTGCTAGTCAATCATGAATAGTCATTCAGACATCCCATAGAAATAGGGTAGTTTTGAGATTCTATGGGATTGACCATATCTCTTGGGATGTGATTGATGAATTTGACTTAGATAGATGGATAATATTAGATGTGTTTGTTGGAATGATTATAGATCAGTTTGTTTCATAAGACTTCTATTTAAAAGCCAAGACTTTGATGGCTTATGTATTGACTTTTTATAATTTCATGCTGGGACACTTTTGGATTGGAGAGCTAATTTGAAGACTTGTTCTATTACTATTTTTCTGTTCAATAATATGGATGTGTGACTGAATTTGAGCTTCTGATATCAATCTTCAAAGTGTGCAAAGCAACGGTGGAGGGCCCCCATTCCAAGCTAAGTACACTTCCTTGTTTAAACTAGTTTTATTTCCTATAATCTGGTTATTGTAGAACTAGTTTCCATGCTTTATTTCAGATTGATTTATGGTTAATGTATGGTGATTGATTTCATTAAATCTCAGCTTATTCATCATTTTATTAAGTTGGAAAAACAAAGTGTTCAAGTTGAGCACTCATTCTGTTAATTTGGTGAATTGTAACTAGTTTCCTTTGATTGCATGCAAGTAGTTTTCTTATGTATTTTTGGCATTAAGGTGAATGAATTATGATGAAACATATAAAGTGTCTCTTAAGTTAGGAACCTTCTTTCATTAATGATTTATCCATCTTAAGTTATTAGTTTCAATTTTTGTTCATTAAGTAGTAATTGAGGAAGAATTGGACTTCTTAAGTTAAGAACCATTTCAGCTTTTCCTCTTTTCAAACAAATTGAATTGGAATTGTAATATGTATTTCTTTAGTTTTTGAAAAAATTATCTTTCAAATTTTGATTACATATGATATTCACATATAGTGAACCTGCCTCTAAGTATTACCAACCCGGATTGATAAGAAATATTTGTGTTAATTTCGGTAAACAAATTAGCTCAACATTTTGGTGCCATTGTCGGGGAGGCAAATATCGGCATAGTCAATAGGAAGATAACTTTCAAACTTCTCTAAAAAAAAACAAAAACATTAGTTACATCCCTTTTAGTTATGTTTCTTTATGCCTAGATATAGAGATCCTCAAGGTAGATTTGTTAAAAACCCCCCACAAGTAGAGATAGGATCATCAAAAACCCCAGTTACTGGTAATCCAACAATTGAGGAATTGGAAGAAAAACAAAGAACTAGACAAAGGTTAACTTTAATTGAGAGGCAAACTTTGTTAGCTTGGGAAGCAAAACGAAAACAGCTATCAACTTTAGGAAAACAAAAGGAAACTACTAAAGAAAAACAACCTGTCCTTGCATCTATAAAACAACTTGTCTTTGAATAGCATGAATCTCAAATTAAAATTGAAACAACTAAACCAATGGCAGAAGAGGGACATGGATCTGTTATTCTTACTCCTGAACAATGAATTGAATATGAGAGACAACAAAGAGAATGGAGAAGACAAAGAGAGGAAGAGGCAAAACGAGAAAATGATAGAAATACAAAAAATGATCGGAAAAGACAAGAAGATGGTGGTGATCAAGAAACTACCTTTGGCTTTCCAATAGTGGATACAAGTGCAATATTAGGAGAAGAGGTGAAAATGAAAAATATTCCACCTTCTGTATTGCCAAATTTTTATGGAATGTCAACGGAAGATCCTAATGCTTTCATGTTTGAATTTGATATTCTATGTAGAACATATGGATACACTGATGACATACAAAAACTTCGTCTTTTTCCTGCCACATTAAAAGCAGCAGCTTTAAAATGGTTCATGATGTTTAGGAGAGCAAACAATAGCTTCTTGGGATGATATGAGATCAGTCTTCCTTAAAAAATATCAAGCTTATTGTAGATCTAGGGACTCAAAGGAAGATGTTTTCAGAATGACACAACAAGAAGATGAAAGTTTAGAAGAATAATTGGAAAGATTTGCATATAATCTACGAAAATCTAAACAACACTCTCTAAATCAAGAAACCATTCGAACAATCTTTCTTAAGGGTGTAAGAGATGAATACCTAGACATTCTGAATGTGATGGGTAAAGGAGATATTTCAAACCTACCATTCGAAGAAATTGTTGAATTATGTCAAAAATATTCTAGAGGAAGATCAAAAACTGGAAAGAGAGAAGGGAGTTCAAAAGTAGCAAAGTCAGCAGCGGGAGGGATAAGAAGAGCAGAAATAGGAAGCTTATTGGAAAACTTCAAAACTGACCTCCTAAGTACATTTGGAACACAGGTAGATGTTCTAAAGGCAAATAAGAAGAAGGAAGAACAAGAACAAGCCCTATCAATCTTTTGTTCCAAATGTAGAAAGAAACATCCATTAAGAGAATGTCCTTTGGATAGTATTCAAGTATGTGGCCTTTGTACAGAAAATCGTTCAATGGAAAACTATCTAAGATTGAAAGAATTGCAAATGAACTCAATGAAAGAAGTGCAAGGAATAGAAGGTTTCTATTATGTGGCACCACGAAGACCATGGCAACCTAGGATGCCTCAACAAAATCTGCAACAATTCCCTCAACAAAACTATACCTATCTACCTCAAAATCCTTGGAACCCTCCAATGCCATGGCAAGGTTGGCCCCTACAACAATATCCACACCAACCTACACAAGGATGGAGAGGATATGGTTATGGAAACCAGCCACTTCAACAGTATCAACAACAATACCAGCAACAATATCAACATCCATTTCCATATCCACAATATCCACAGTCCATGCCATTTCCGCAACAAAATTTTGCATATCCACAATCCATGCCATTTTCGCAGCAGAATCCTCCACCATCATTGACACAACCACAACAGTTACAACTACCCTCAAACCAACCCAGACCAACTCAATTACTAGCCCAACCAGTGGCAAATCCGAACAATAAAGTGGATAAGTCTGCATACACTGTAGAGGAAGCAACATATTTTCCAACATATTCTATTCTTCCTCTAAATGATGTCCATTTAAGGTCTGGAAAGGTTCTTAAAAAGGATTCTCTGCCAATCATAGAAGAGCCAATTGAACAAGGGGAATCACCTGAAACATCACAATCTGAAACAAAAATTCAGAAAGGAAAAACCATTATAACTCAAACACCACCTTATCCTGAGAGGTTAGTAGAGCAACAAAAAGAAATGACCCTTCCTGAATTTGATATTTTAGATGAATTGAAAAATGCTTATGTAAAAATTTCTTTATTGAAGGAAACTAAGGAGATAACAATTTATGCTAAAACAATAAAGGAATTATGCATTAAGAAAACTGGTAAAAAGAAGAAGAATCCTACTACAATCCAAGTCATTGGCAAATTAGCAAGCCTCATGTCAACACAAACAATTGTAGAGAAATATATTGATCCTGGTATCCCTATGGTTACTATCTCAATAAATAATTTCTTAGTACCAAATACATTAATAGACTTGGGAGCAGCTATAAATGTAATGACTATGGAGACAATGAAAAATCTGCATTTAAACAACATTAGATCAACTTCTACAATTCTAGAATTAGCAGATAGATCTAAAGTTGTCCCAGAAGGAATACTAGAAGATATCATAGTCTCTTTGGATTCATGGGAGTATCTTGTTGACTTCCTTATCTTGCAACCAAAAACAAATTTGGGAGGAAATCCTCTAATCTTAGGCAGACCATGGCTAGCCACAACTAATGCCTTTATATGATGCAGATTAGGAAGCACGATTATTTCACATGGAGATGAAAGAAAACACAATGCTCTTTATTCACCTACACAATCATCTTCTTTAGAATCAATACTTGAAACTCAAGAACAACAACAAACTAAATTAGTTTTAAGTATAAATCAATTCTTTGACCTTAGAGAAGAAGAGGAGAATGAAGATTTAATGGATCTTTTCATCTCAGAACCAAGCATTTCAGAGCAGCTTAGAGAGGTTCAATATGAAGCTGCAAGTAATCTTTTGAATCAATGTTTTCATGAAACTTGTACTGTTCAAACTTTGTGAAATTGTTTTATAGACATCTTTCCTGTGAACACAATCTCCAATCCAACAACAAAAACAATTGAGATATATCCTGGAAAACATTTGAACATTGGAAACCAGTTGCAATCATCACAAGAACAAGAGGTAATTACATTATTACAAAAATATTCAAAAGCTTTTGCTTGGGATTATACTGACATGCAAGGAATCCATCCCAACACATGTATTCACCACATCTATACAGATGATCAAATCAAACCAGTAAGGCAACCTCAAAGACAAATGAATCCCATGATGAAAGAAATAGTGAAAGAAGAACTGCAAAAATTACTAAATGTTGGGTTCATCTATCCTATTTCAGATAGTCAATGGGTTTCTCCATTGGTAATAGTACCAAAGAAAAATGGAAAGTGGAGGGTATGTGTAGACTATTAGGAATTAAACAAAGCCACATTAAAAGATCATTTTCCACTACCATTCATTGACCAGGCTCTAGACTCATTAGCTGGAAAGAAATTTTTCTCCTTCCTAGATGGGTTTAGTGGGTACAATCAGATTAGAATAGCAACAGAAAACCAAGACAAAACAACATTCACTTGCCCATGGGGAACCTATGCATATAATGTCTTGCCATTTGGTTTATGCAATGCACTTGCAACTTTCCAAAGAGCAGTGCTTGCAATATTTGCTGATCTAATCCACGAATGTGTAGAGGTTTATATGGATGACTTCACAGTTTATGGAAACACATATAATGATTGCCTCAACAATCTTGAGAAAGTTTTGAAACGATGTATAGAAACAAATTTGTCATTGAGCAATGAAAAATGCTATATGATGTTGACAAAAGGTATAGTTTTGGGACACCATATTTCCGCTTCAGGAATTAAGGTGGATCTAGCAAAAATCCAAGTTCTCGTTAACTTAATGCCACCTACAACACAAAAAGAGGTAAGAAGTTTCTTGGGCTATGCAGGCTACTATAGACGATTCGTTGAAGACTTTAGTAAAATAGCCCAACCTCTGTTCATACTATTAGCAAGAGATGTTGAAATTCAATGGACAAATCATTGTCAAAATGCATTTCAAATATTAAAAGAAAAACTATTAGTTGCACCCATTCTCCGTGGGCCAAACTGGTCTTTGCCATTTCATATTTCAACTGATGGATCTGATACCGCGATAGGTGCCTCACTTGGGCAGAAAGAGAATCTGTTCAATTATGCAATATACTTCATAAGCAAGAACTTAACACCTGCAGAGTTGAACTATACAGTCACAGAAAAGGAAATGTTAGCTGTAGTACATGCGGTAAACAAATTCAGGCACTATATAATAGGCTACCAAGTTTTTATTCATACAGATCATTCAACAATAAAATATTTGATGAATAAACCCATCACCAATGGGAGAATAACAAGATGGTTACTGTTAATGCAAGAATTTAACATTACAATACAAGACCGGCTAGGCAAAGAAAATCAAGTGGTTGACTTTTTGTCCCGCATACATTCACCCAACGATCCAAATCCAGTTGTAGACAACTTTCCAGACGAACACCTATTTGCAATAACAGTAAAAACACCATGGTTTGCAGACATAGCAAATTATATATCTTCTGGAAAATTTACAACACAATTCTCCAAGAAACAAAAACGGAAAATTGTTAGAGAAAGCTCTAGATATAGTTGGGTAAATGGTGATTTGTTTTATACTGGTTCAGATTTGATAATTAGAAAATGTGTGAGAGAAGATGATATATTAGACATCCTGAAAGCATGTCATGATGAACCATGTGGTGGTCATTTTGCAGACAAACGAATAGCCTATAAGGTGCTGCAATTAGCCTACTACTGGCCAGCCATCTTCAAAGACTTCAAGGCATATGTCAAGCAATGTGACAGTTGCCAAAGAACATGGAGACCAATAGTATCAGATGAGATGCCGCTCAAACCACAAGTCCTCATAGAACCATTTGGGCAATGGGCTTTAGATTTTTTCGGACCTATCAATCCACCATCAAATGGCAAGAGGTACATCTTAGTATGTACAGATTATGTCACCAAATGGGTGGAGGCAAAGGCAGTCACCAAAGCAACAGAAAATACAGTGGTCACCTTTCTCTTTGAAGAAATCTTTGTAAGATACGGAGTACCTAGACAAATTGTAACAGATCAGGGACCACAGTTTACTTCAAAGCTTGTATGAGATCTTACAGAGAAATACAAGATCAAGCACAGGAAGTCTACACCATATCATCCTCAAGAAAACGGGCAGGTCGAATCAATAAATAAAGTCCTAGAAAATATCATGACCAAAACAGTACAGATGAACAGAAAGGACTGGTCTGAAAAACTAAGAGATGCATTAGTCTATGGGCCTATAGAATCACATGGAAAAATACAACTGGCTTTAGCCCATACCAGTTAGTATATGCAAAAGAGGTCTTACTGCCCATAGAGTTTCAGATACACACATACAAACTGGCAGCCGAACTAGGACTGGACCTGTTTGAAGCACAACAGCAGTAGATCATGGAATTAAATCAACTAGATGAGCATCGTCAGTAGGCCATAGAACATACCACACTGGTACAACATCAAAGAATGAAGTGGCATGACAAATTCATAAAAAACAAGACATTCCATAAAGGAGACTGGGCACTACTGTTCGACTCCAAATTCAAAAATTTCAAAGGCAAATTCACAACACAATGGCTAGGCCCATATGAGATCGAAGAAATCTTTGACAATGGAGCAGTCAAGATCAGGACAATTGGCCAGGAATCGACATCACTTTTGGTAAATGGACATAGGCTCAAAGTTTATAATAGGCCTATTAGCAAAGAAGCATTTATGAAACAAATGGTAGAAGAAACAAAACTGGAAATCATGGCACAACAGACTCAACCATCTTCAAGTGCTGTAGCAGAAGAAAAAAAAAAAAAAACTGTTTGCTAATGAAAACCAGGAAACTGGCACCAAGCAAACATGAATTCATAGGGGAAAACCAAGGCGACTTGGACTCTATGAATTCATTTTCTTGTTCTACTTTTCTCAGAACATTCATTGCAAGATACCCTCCACACACATCTGACTTGTGGACAAGTCAAATCTCAAGAAAGGGGGAGGATTGCACAAGAACTTTAGTTGGTGCAGCTGAAGTAAAGATGGAACTTGTATTCTTAACAGTTGGGACCTGAAAAAACATAGCAGAGGGACCTGAAATATCAACAGCAAAATGTACATATTACATAAACATGTGCATAACAGTTGGGACCTAAATTATGAAGTCATTGCAGAGGGACTTGAACAACAGTTAGCAATTCAAGAACCAGAGCATGAGGAACAAGAAGTAGCAATAAACTCTACTTTTCAATCTATCTACACCATTTGATCAACTGATTTCGTCCCGCTTGGACATACATCATCCAAGGAAGTATAAGTATAGTCATTTTGCTCTTGAAACTTCAAATTTTTCTTAGAAATTTTTAGTTTTTGTTAAGTTGAAGTTAGTACCTGAAGACATATATCATCACCCCCATTCTTGTAAATATTATACCCTATAACCCTTGTACATCCTATCTCATTCCATGTTCATAACCATTAAGCCCTAAGTATTTTTCTTTAGAAGAAAAATGGGACCAAATGAGGACAACATGTTGAAACCTACACATACAACTCAACTATTAGATATGGAAATAATTTTAAATATGACCAAGGTGGTAATTTTATGCATATAACTTTGAATAATGCGCAATATGGAAATGCTCTAAATATATATGCACTATGGAATGCGCATGAAATAATGGAACGAGGCAATATGAAGGCATGCGAAACAATATGAAACAAAGTAAAGTTTATGCGGTAAAAGTTTCACAAGGTTTATTGCATATATGTGCTATGGTTTATATGATGGAATGGAGCGATAGGTGAGCTTGTAGTAATATATGCCATCATACGACACTAATGTAAATCATAGCATGGTAAGGAAGGCAGAGGAGGTTATGACTGAAACGAATGTCCAGCCAAGCACAAACCCAATGCATGAATAACACAGGCCATCACGCACGTACGAGGGTTGAACAACGTGGCATGGAGACCGTCAAACATTTGCACCGTGAGCTGCATAGGAGGACAGCCATGACCTGCATGGACAAAAGGCTTGCATTGAAATCATATAAACAAATAGGCCATCCTAATGACGCAGTACGGTATGCCTACGTGCCCATAGCATCCAATGCGAATGTTTATGGCCCAACTCAGCCAAGTGCACGGTACAACCACGAAAACGGTCATGAAACGACCAACGGTCTCCTGCACTTGTTTAAACAACTCCATCATCGCTAAACCAACTCAAAACATTGTTGAAGTGCTGCATAGTTGCAAGCCAAAGCAAGGGGAAACTGAAAGCAAATCTGTGGGGGAATAAGAAGGAAAACTTCTCGAATGCAATGCGAGTTGACTGCTGGAATCTTGAGATAACTCAGGTAATGATATGATTTTCTTTGCTCACAAACAATGAGTCGCGTCTCAAACACTGGCTATCATTTAATGATCAACACATCTATTTTTTCCACCAGTCAGCAAAACGAAGCTACAGGGATTTGGAGCGCCACCTAACACTCCTCAGAATTCACCAATAGCTAGGTAAAAACGTCGAAACTACGCCATTAATTCTAGAAACTCACAACTCTAAGGGTTAGATGAACAACAATATTAATGAATAAACGGCTAGGTGATAAGGCAACATGATTCATTGGTGTAGTTACATTAATCACGACACGAAAATTATGTAAAACAACGCAACAATCCAACCATATTTTGCATGTAAAACACATCATTCACATCTCTGTGGGATCATATGCGTATTTGGCACAGTCGAACCAAAGTTTTTGTAAACAATGACTTTGTATAGCAGAGGAGGCAGAGTATTTTCGTTTAGAGTCGCGGATGCATTTTTTTTTTTGGGTGCTGTTTGTATGGCCAATACATTTTTCATTGTTACCCAATATATATTGCATGCTTTTGATTGAGAGCGACTTGTAATGTGAACAAAAACGTAGACTGTGGATTTTGGTTGCTGCAAGGGATTGGTCGTATAGTGTGCATTGTATAGCAGAGGTTGTCAAAGGGCCGAGTCATTTGAGGAAATGCGCTGATTGTTTTTAGTGTTTTTTTATATACAGTGCAGGGTGTTAGGCATGTATGGAGCATTATAAGAATTTTTCCTAAAAATACATTAAGAAAAACAAAATTTTATCATGAATGTGTTGTTTTCTTATGTATTTTGTTTTCCAGGCAGAGTTTAGTATGTTGACAGAGATATAAAGGTGTTTGACTGTTTGGACAGGGGATTAAAAACTATGTTGCTGCAGAGAAAGGATAAATAGAGGCCAAGTAAATTGAATTAAAATTGTTGCAGAAGGCAGGTAAGCTTCTCTGATTTCAGAATTTTATTTTGAAAAAAGAGCAGTAGTTGTAAATTGTCATTGTTAAGATGAAATTAATGACAGCAGAAGCATATATCCAATGGTTTTCAGAGACAATGTCAGCAAGAATAGAGCCCAAATTTCAAATAGAGAGCTAAAAAAAGGAAACCATAGAAAGCTTTACCAGGCAGGATTGATAGGATTCTTGCAAAAGTTTGATAGCCACAGTGAGGAGATAACCAGGGAATTCATAAACAACTACAGCCAGGACCAAACAAGGGTAGGAGATGTTATCATTCCTGTGACTCAGGAATACCTTTCCCAAGCTCTAGATCTCCCAATGATAGGTGAAAAATATCATAAAGGCCAGCATTTCAAGGACAAAGCATGGACTTTCTTCCTTGAAAAGAACCGAAAAGGGACTTTTGACAGAACCAAGGGGATACCAAGAGAATGGTTCAATGAACCATGGGGTGAGTTGGTTCTAGTTATACAAAAGTTTTTTACATGTGATAGAGGATATAGTGTTGCCCACCTATATCATATCCGACTTTTACAGCATATTAAGGGAGAAGATAGGATTAACTTGCCATACTTTCTCTTTAGAAGCCTCTTGAGGATGATTGAGATAGTGAGACATGAACACAAGCCCAAAGCAGCACAAATTTACCACCAGGGATTGATAGAAATCCTGGTTGAGTATCAAGTAAGGTCACAAGGCATAGTTTGGAGGGAGTTCATGACTAGGAACCAGTTTAATGAACAGGTTAATGAAGTGCAGAATAAAGTAGAGCAAGAAAATAGAGGACTGATGAGTTCACCCTTATATCCCAAGACTAGAGCTAAATAGCAAAGTAACATAGCCATACAGGAAAATGAAGTGTCTATTATGTCTGTTCCTAGGAGATTTAGGAATAAAAGTCCCATTGACATAGAAAAGGAAGTAGACACATATTCCACAAGAAAACAGGTAGAGAATGATATTGCACAGGAAGTATTTGAGAGAGATTCTTCTTATGATGATGCAACAACAACATCATTAATCAAAACCACACAAGATTTTGAAAAAGAAATAAATTTGGGAAGAATCAAGGAATTAACTAACCAACTAAAAATTAGTAAAATCATGGAAAAACAATTGAAAGAGGAAAACAAGGCAAGTAAGCAGGATAATACTAGATTGGTCAAGGCAAATGAAAGGTTAAATGAAGAGATAGAGAGATTAAAACAGAAGAATTCTCTACTTTCTAAACAGACATTTAAATGGTTAAAAGAAAAGAATATGTGGTAGGCTAAGTATGAGAAGCAGAAGGTAAAGGCAGCTTTGTTCAGGGAAGGACATGATTCAGGTTTGGATTGTTTGGTCAGGGCAGCATAATAGGAAGCATCTATAGGAACCGCATCTACTACAAGGAAAAGAAGATCAAAGAGGAATAAGCAAGCATGGGGACATGCTTGATAATCAGCAAGGGGGAAATGTTGGCCCTCGATTTTGGTTTTGTTTTTGCTCTAAGAAACTTACTAATCCATCTATTTTCCATCCATTTTTCACTTTATCCATCCCATTTTGATGTATTTCATATCAATTCAGGTATTTAATTTTAATTTTTCAAATTCTAAAGTTTTTATGAAAATTTGGTTTTAAGTGCAAAAATTGATAGATTTAGAAATTCTCGTAATAGCTATATGGTTGATATGGTTGCAGGACACTTGGGCATGAATTGGATGCATGTATGGACAGCTTGAAAACTAGGACTAAGCCATCTATGCTTAGTTCGAACAGAACAAGCTTTATTAAGCCCATTTAGTGCTAGTCAATCATGACTAGTCATTCAGAAATCCCATAGAAATAGGGTAGTTTTGAGATTCTATGGGATTGACCATATCTCTTGGAATGGGATTGATGAATTTGACTTATATAGATGGATAAGAGTAGATGTGTTTGTTGGAATGATTATAGATCAGTTTGTTTCATAAGAGTTCTATTTAAAAGCCAAGACTTTGATGGCTTATGTATTGACTTTTTATAATTTCATGCTGAGACACTTTTGGATTGGAGAGCGAATTTGAAGACTTGTTCTATTACTATTTTGCTGTTAAATAATATGGATGTGTGACTGAATTTGAGCTTCTGATATCAATCTTCAAAGTGTTCAAAGCAACGGTGGAGGGCCCCCATTCCAAGCTAAGTACACTTCCTTGTTTAAACTAGTTTTATTTCCTATAATCTGGTTATTGTAGAACTAGTTTCCATGCTTTATTTCAGATTGATTTATGGTTAATGTATGGTGATTGATTTCATTAGATCTCAGCTTATTCATCATTTTATTAAGTTGGAAAAACAAAGTGTTCAAGTTGAGCACTCCTTCTGTTAATTTGGTGAATTGTAACTAGTTTCCTTTGATTGCATGCAAGTAGTTTTTTTTATGTATTTTTGGCATTAAGGTGAATGAATTGTGATGAAACATATCAAGTGTCTCTTAATTTAGGAGCCTTCTTTCATTGATGATTTATCCATCTTAAGTTATTAGTTTCAATTTCTGTTCATTAAGTAGTAATTGAGGAAGAATTGGACTTCTTAAGTTAAGAACCATTTCAACTTTTCCTCTTTTCAAACAAATTGAATTGGAATTGTAATATGTATTTCTTTAGTTTTTGAAAAAATTATCTTTCGAAGTTTAATTACATATGATATTCACATATAGTGAACTTGCCTCTAAGTATTACCAACCCGGATTGATAAGAAATATTTGTGTTAATTTCGGTAAACAAATCAGCTCAACATTTTGGTGTCGTTGCCGGGGAGGAAAATATCGGCATAGTCAATAGGAAGATAAATTTCAAAATTTTCTAAAAAAAAACAAAAACATTAGTTACATCCCTTTTAGTTATGTTTTTTTATGCCTAGAGATAGAGATCCTCAAGGTAGATTTGTTAAAAACCCCCCACAAGTAGAGATAGGATCATAAAAACCCCAGTTACTGGTAATCCAACAATTGAGGAATTGGAAGAAAAACAAAGAACTAGACAAAGGTTAACTTTAATTGAGAGGAAAACTTTGTTAGCTTGGGAAGCAAAACGAAAACATCTATCAACTTCAGGAAAACAAAAGGAAACTACTAAAGAAAAACAACCTGTCTTTGCATCTATAAAACAACCTGTCTTTGAACAACCTGAATCTCCAATTAAAATTGAAACAACTAAACCAATGGCAGAAGAGGGACATGGATCTGTTATTCTTACTCCTGAACAACGAATTGAATATGAGAGACAACAAAGAGAATGTAGAAGACAAAGAGAGGAAGAGGCAAAACGAGAAAATGATAGAAAGATAGAAAATGATCGAAAAAGACAAGAAGATAGTGGTGATCAAGAAACTACCTTTGGCTTTCCAATAGTGGATACAAGTGCAATATTAGGAGAAGAGGTGAAAATGAAAAATATTCCACCTTCTGTATTGCCAAATTTTTATGGAATGTCAACGGAAGATCTTGATGCTTTCATGTTTGAATTTGATATTCTATGTAGAACATATGGATACACTGATGACATACACAAACTTCGTCTTTTTCTTGCCACATTAAAAGCAACAGCTTTAAAATGGTTCATGGGTTTAGGAGAGAAAACAATATCTTCTTGGGATGATATGAGATCAGTCTTCTTTAAAAAATATCAAGCTAATTGTAGATCTAGGGACTCAAAGGAAGATGGTTTCAGAATGACACAACAAGAAGATGAAAGTTTAGAAGAATACTTGGAAAGATTTGCATATAATCTACAAAAATCCAAACAACACTCTCTAAATCAAGAAACCATTCGAATAATCTTTCTTGAGGGTGTAAGAGATGAATACCTTGACATTCTGAATGTGATGGGTAAAGGAGATATTTCAAACCTACCATTCGAAGAAATTGTTGAATTATGTCAAAAATATTCTAGAGGAAGATAAAAAAACTAGAAAGAGAGAAGGGAGTTCAAAAGCAACAAAGTCAGTAGTGGGAGGGATAACAAGAGCAGAAATAGGAAGCTTATTGGAAAACTTCAAAACTGACCTCCTAAGTACATTTGGAACACAGGTAGATGTTCTAAAGGCAAATAAGAAGAAGGAAGAACAAGAATAAGCCCTATCAATCTTTTGTTCCAAATGTAGAAAGAAACATCCATTAAGAGAATGTCCTTTTGATAGTATTCAAGTATGTGGTCTTTGTACAGAAAATCATTCAACGGAAAACTGTCTAAGATTGAAAGAATTGCAAATGAACTCAATGGAAGAAGTTCAAGGAATAGAAGGTATCTATTATGCAGCACCACGAAGACCATGGCAACCTAGGATGCCTCAACAAAATCTGCAACAATTCCCTCAACAAAACTATCCCTATCCGCCTCAAAATCCTTGGAACCCTCTAATGCCATGGCAAGCTTGGCCCCCACAACAATATCCACACCAACCTGCACAAGGATGGAGAGGATATGGCTATGGAAACCAGCCACCTCAACAGTATCAACAACAATACCAACGACAATATCAACAGCCATTTCCATATCCACAATATCCACAGTCCATGGCATTTTCGCAACAAAATTCTACATATCCACAATCCATGCCATTTCTGCAGCAGAATCCTCCACCATTGTTAACACAACCACAACTGTTATAACTACCCTCAAACCAACCTAGACCAACTCAATTACCAGCCCAACCAGTGGCAAATCCGAACAATAAAGTGGATAAGTCCACATACACTGTAGAGGAAGCAACATATTTTCCAACATATTCTATCCTTCCTCTAAATGATGTCCATTTAAGGTCTAGAAAGGTGCTTAAAAAGGATTCTCCGCCAATCATAGAAGAGCCAATTGAACAAGGGGAATCACCTGAAACATCACAATTTGAAACACAAATTCAGAAAGGAAAAACCATTATAACTCAAACACCACCTTATCCTGAGAGGCTAGTAGAGCAACAAAAGGAAATGACCCTTCCTGAATTTGATATTTTAGATGAATTGAAAAATGCTTATGTAAAAATTCCTTTATTGAAGGCAATTAAGGAGATACCAATATATGCTAAAACAATAAAGGAATTATGCATTAAGAAAACTGGTAAAAAGAAGAAGGATCTTACTACAATCCAAGTCATTGGCAAATTAGCAAGCCTCATGTCAACACAAAATTTTTTAGAGAAATATATTGATCCTAGTATCCCTATGGTTACTATCTCAATAAATAATTTCTTAGTACCAAATACATTAATAGACTTGGGAGTAGCTATAAATGTAATGACTATGGAGACAATGAAAAATCTGCATTTAAACAACATTAGATCAACTTCTACAATTCTAGAATTAGCAGATAGATCTAAAGTTGTCCCAGAAGGAATACTAGAAGATATCATAGTCTCTTTGGATTCATGGGAGTATCTTGTTGACTTCCTTATCTTGCAACCAAAAACAAATCTGGAAGGACATCCTCTAATCTTAGGCAGACCATGGCTAACCACAGCTGATGCCTTTATAGGATGCAGATCAGGAAGCATGATTATTTCACATGGAGATGAAAGTAAACACATTGCTCTTTATTCACCTACACAATCATCTTCTTTAGAATCAATACTTGAAACTCAAGAACAACAACAAACTAAATTAGTTTTAAGTATAAATCAATTCTTTGACCTTAGAGAAGAAGAGGAGAATGAATATTTAATGGATCTTTTCATCTCAGAACCAAACATTTCAGAGCAGCTTAGAGAGGTTCAAGATGAAGCTGCAAGTAATCTTTTGAATCAATGTTTTCAGGAAACTTGTACTGTTCAAACTTTGCGAAATTGTTTTATAGACATCTTTCCTGTAAACACAATCTCCAATCCAACAACAAAAACAATTGAGATATATCCTGGAAAACATTTGAACATTGGAAACTAGTTGCAATCATCACAAGAACAAGAGGTAATTGCATTATTACAAAAATATTTAAAAGCTTTTGCCTGGGATTATATTGACATGCAAGGAATCCATCCCAACACATGTATTCACCACATCTATACAGATGATCAAATCAAACCAGTAAGGCAACCTCAAAGATGAATGAATCCCATGATGAAAGAAATAGTGAAAGAAGAACTGCAAAAATTACTAAATGTTGGGTTCATCTATCCTATTTCAGATAGTCAATGAGTTTCTCCATTGGTAATAGTACCAAGGAAAAATGGAAAGTGGAGGGTATGTGTAGACTATCGGGAATTAAACAAGGCCACATTAAAAGATCATTTTCCACTACCATTCATTGACCAGGTTCTAGACTCATTAGCTGGAAAGAAATTTTTCTCCTTCCTAGATGGGTTTAGTGGGTACAATCAGATTAGAATAGCAACAGAAGACCAAGACAAAACAACATTCACTTGCCCATGGGGAACCTATGCATATAATGTCTTTCCATTTGGTTTATGCAATGCACCTGCAACTTTCCAAAGAGCAATGCTTGCAATATTTGCTGATCTAATCCATGAATGTGTAGAGGTTTATTTGGATGACTTCATAGTTTATGGAACCAAATATAATGATTGCCTCAATAATCTTGAGAAAGTTTTGAAACAATGTATAGAAACAAATTTGTCATTGAGTAATGAAAAATGCTATATGATGTTGACAGAAGGTATAGTTTTGGGACACCATATTTCCACTTCAGGAATTAAGGTTGATCCAACAAAAACCCAAGTCCTCGTTAACTTAATGCCACCTACAACACAAAAAGAGGTAAGATGTTTCTTGGGCTATGTAGGCTACTATAGACAATTCATTGGAAACTTTAGTAAAATATCCCAACCTCTGTTCAAACTATTAGCAAGAGATGTTGAATTTCAATGAACAAATCATTGTCAAAATGCATTTCAAATATTAAAAGAAAAACTATTAGTTGCACCCATTCTCCATGGGCCAAACTAGACTTTTCCATTTCATATTTCAACTGATGCATCTGATACCGCGATAGGTGCCTCACTTGGGCAGAAAGAGAATCTATTCAATTATGCAATATACTTCATAAGAAAGAACTTAACACTTATAGAGTTTAACTATACAGTCACTGAAAAAGAAATGTTAGATGTAGTACATGCAGTAAACAAATTCATGCACTATATAATAGGCTACCAAGTTTTTATTCATACAGATCATTTAGCAATAAAATATTTGATGAATAAAACCATCACCAATGGGAGAATAACATGATGGTTACTGTTAATGCAAGAATTTAACATTACAATACAAAACTGGCCATGCAAAGAAAATCAAGTGGCAGACATTTTGTCCCGCATACATTCACCCAACGATCCAAATCCAGTTGTAGACAACTTTCCAAATGAACACATGTTTGCAATAACAGTAAAAACACCATGGTTTGTAGACATATCAAATTATTTATCTTCTGGAAAATTTCCAACACAATTCTCCAAGAAACAAAAACAGAAAATTCTTAGAGAAAGCTCTAGATATAGTTGGGTAAATGGTGATTTGTTTTATACTGGTTCAGATTTGATAATCAGAAAATGTGTGAGAGAAGATGAAATATTAGACATCCTAAAAGCATGTCATGATGAACCATGTGGTGGTCATTTTGCAGACAAACGAATGGCCTACAAGGTTCTGCAATTAGGCTACTACTAGCCAGCCATCTTCAAAGATTCCAAGGCATATGTCAAGCAATGTGAGAGTTGCCAAAGAATAGGGAGACCAATAGTATCAGATGAGATGCTACTCAAACCACAAGTCCTCATAGAACCATTTGAGCAATGGGCTCTAGATTTTGTCGGACCTATCAATCCACCATAAAATGGCAAGAGGTACATCTTAGTATGTACAGATTATGTCACCAAATGGGTGGATGCAAAGGCAGTCACCAAAGCAACAGAAAATACAGTGGTCACCTTTCTCTTTGAAGAAATCTTTGTAAGATACGGAGTACCCAGACAAATTGTAACAGATCAGGGAGCACAGTTTACTTCAAAGCTTGTATGAGATCTTACAGAGAAATACAAGATCAAGCACAGGAACTCTACACCATATCATCGTCAAGCAAACGGGCAGGTCGAATCAACAAATAAAGTCCTAGAAAATATCATGACCAAAACAGTACAGATGAACAGAAAGGATTGGTCTGAAAAACTAAGAGATGCACTATGGGCCTATAGAATCACATGGAAAAATACAACTGGCTTTAGCATATACCAGTTAGTATATGGAAAAGAGGTCTTACTGCCCAAAGAGGTCTTAGTGAAAATCATCATGTAGCCCCGAAATGTGGGTTTGGGAGACAAAATTGAGTCTCATGGGTCTCCTGGTGGTGTGAATGCTTTATTTTTCTCCAACATTGAGGGCTCTAAGGATGGGGCTAGCCTCCCATGCCTCAAGGCATGAGACAAACTTTATCTGGGCTTTGGATGAATCGCCAAACCATGTAATTCACTACTTAGTCTACTGGAGCATGTTGGTCAAGGTACATCATCCCATGAATAATAAAGAAAAATGTAAGAACACTATGGGTCCTAAAGGTGGCCATGGACATAAATGAGGCTCTAATTGTATCTCCAATGGGTGTCAATATGTCCATTTAAAGGACCTGGACACCAGTTATGTTACCTAGGCCTATGGATGGAACCACCTGCCAATTACACACAATATCCAATGACACAACTTTCACCATTAGGTACATTTGTCATTATTGCATCTAAGTGAACCAAGATTGACATAAATGGGAAAAATGACACTTCATATAAGGCTTCTCTTGAAAAAATTGGGCCTTAGTCATGCAATGGTGTTACCCCCCTAGGTAGGTGTGGTTAATAGACTATCTTATTAGGTGTTCTCAACCCCCAAGGGGAAGCGACATGTCCTTGATCCACCCTTCAATCGATATGTTCCATATGAATATTGATGGAAAGGAGGGGAAAAGTATTCATGGCAAAGTGCTATGGTCAAAGGGACCGACTGTGATGGAATACTTCTTAGGTATATAGATGTGAGGACGGAGAAATCGTGGATGCAATAGTTACCTCAGCCTTTGTGTTTCCATTCGTTTATATTTCCTTTTATTTTTTCTTGATTTTATTTGTATTAGTACTTGTAGCTCAAGGAATAGGAGCTTGCTTTGTATGATGTATAACAACCATTGCCCCCTTTGGTATGGGGTAATTTATCGCCCATCAGGGGTTGGGATATGCAAAGGTTCCTTGTCTTCTATGAGATAAAGCAACATTGGCTTAGGAAATGGGTGATGGTCATATGAGAGATGTAGAAGTCATGCTTAGTGATGAGCCTCATCATTGAGTAATTATATGGGCTTTAATTGTCCTTAATTCACCTCCTAGCTTAGTCAAACCAACTATTCTCACAACTTATTACATACTTTTGATTATATTTTGTTTATGAGATGAGTTAGAGTTGGATATTTTGCTTTGTGGTCTAAAGTGCATGTAATGCAAGAATAAAGGATAAAAGCAAGAAACAATGTAGGCATAAAGGATAAAAGCAAGGAACTATGGCAAAGACCTTTGTCAAAACTCGAATGGGACAAGGGAGAGTAATTATAGGAGGTAAATCCTCCTTACTTACTACCCCTCGATTCGAATATTCCTCCATCATCAGAGTGCAAACAACCATCAATTTGAAGACTAGAAGACAACCAAGCAAGTGAAAGTGATAGAAACTAGTTTATCAAATGTATAAGTAGAGAGGCTTAGAGCCTCATTATGATTTAGACTTCTTTTGTAAAAACTCTACTTTATTTCTGAGCTGCAAAGACTTGTGGTAGTTTGCTTTGTAATCCATGGTTTTTATAATAAGAATGAGTTTTGTTTAAGCCAACTCTGAGTTAACTCCGAGGGCTGAAGCTCTTGGGTTAGGGCCTGACCCAAGCAGCCAAACCTCCTCTTTATTGTACTGTTATGCTAGAATAGTTTCTTGGTTTTCATTGTTCATTTGCTTAAATAACTTCTTGGTTCTGTTTATTCATTTAAATAGCTTTTTGGTTTACTTGTTCATTTGTTTAAATAGCTTTCTCGTTCAGTGCATCTGTATTTGCTGTAGTTTACTTCCATTTATGCCTTCTTTCAGTTCACAGGTTAGTTAGGAGAAAAATATCACTATCAGGTTGTGTGCAGGTGTCTCATCCTCATCTCCTCCCTCTGGGACCATGATTTGAGGAAGGGACCCTTTAGCAGCCCAAAAAACATAGGTTTCTGGTTCTCGCATGAGCTATTGAGTTTGTCGTTTGATTCAGTTACTCGTTCACCTCACTGTGTTTTTCTGTCATTTTCCCTTTGAAACCTCCTTCAACATGTTCTTTAGGCATCTCTTCCTCATCCTTCGATCATCAACAAACCTTCACAATCACCATCCAATTCATTATTTTATCCAACTGCTACCTCACATGGAGTTTACCACTTACTTTATGAACTTTAAGTCCCCACCATTGATCTACCTTGTCTGATCCGACCACTGTTGCTTCACCCGATCACTAGCTAGCTTGGCCGATCTCCATCGTTGATCAACCCTTCCTGATCCAACAGCTTTCGCGCAATATCACGCGGATTAGTGCACGAACGTTATCCACTTGAGTGCACGTGATAAAAGTGGTTTTCTCGTGTTGCGTGTCACATAGTAAGGCTAATCACGTGAAATTTCAAAATACCACTTACAGCCTTAAGGGCGCGCAAGAAACTACCTACCGCCTTAGAAACCTGCTCCACCATTTCTGCACATTTCTTTTTCCCACGATATGATCTCCACCATCCATCTCTTGACTTCATCCCCACAATTAGATCTCAGTCGTTCATCTCCTTTGTTACCTTGATTTGTCTATCCACTAACTTAACTCCTTGCGATACAATATCAGTTGTTCATCCTATTCATCAACCTCATTCATCCATTTATTCACTTAAGTCCCGCGATAAGATCTCCACCATCCATCTTCTATTCATTGATCGTTCCAACGGTCCCTATGCGCTACTGCATCCTTGTGTCCACTTTCCATTGATTTCGACTTTTGATTGATTTTTTTGCTTGAAACAATTCAGCCTAAGTTTCTTTGCTCCACCTTAGTCTAGCTTAATGTTTTTTTTACTTCTGCAACCTAGATAGTATCATTAGATTAGTGTTAACTTAGAAATTCTACTTAGCATAGCTGTTTGGATGGTTAGTTAGGTTATGGTATGGTTTAAGAATTTCATGTTGTTTTCTTCATTACTACAGTAGAGTAGCTCTCCATTAGGATAGATTTGCTTATTCCATAAAAGAGTTAAGCTTCTTTTGAGCCTATAGAAGTCTGGCTTGGAACCCCTAGGGTCTCTTGCCAGATGAGCAGTGACAACATGCAGTACCTTCACTTTTACTTGTGCATATAGCACTATCACCTCCAAGTTTGTACGAACCCCGTGTTTATAAGTAAAGTTGGTAGCCCTGGGAGTTGTAGCATTCTTGTTGCAATACCTAGTCTCACCACTTTTTGGCATCGTTGCTAGGGATGTGTCTAAGTAGAACTAATTACCGTTTTCTTCTATTTCTAGTCTCCAACATTCTTCCATTATTTTATTTATGCAAAAGTAATCTAGTTTATTTCTTTCTTTCAGTTGTCATTATCTGCTTTCCTTTCTATTCTACAAGTACTTTCTAGCTTTAACAAATCTTACAAAAACCAACCCAAAAACATTTCGTTTCATGCCTCGTAGGAATAGGGACAATTCAGGTAAATTCTTGACAAATACCTCACTGCATCCAACAATCAACCTTCTCTCTTCTTTGGTGACTGCGAAGTGGAAGAACCTTTAGGTGAGTAACCTTACATATTTGAAGAACCTACAAGGGAAGAAGAAGAGGAAGAACCCATTCCTACTGAACCAATGGCTGAAAACCTAAATGATAGAGGAAATAGAGAGAGAATTGAGAGTGCCTTCCCCATCAAGGAAACCAATGGGGACACTAAGATGAAGAATATAAGCCCCTCTGCTGTACCTCATTTCCATGGCCTGACCATAGAGGACCCTAACACTTTCCTATTTGATTTTGTTGTTATATGTCGAACCTATGACTATACAGATGATGAGAAAAAGTTAAAACTGTTCCAATCTACCCTCAACAATGCAACATTGCGTTGGTTCATGGGTTTACCTGGAGATAGCATCACAACTTGGGATCAGATGCAACAAAATTTTAACAACAAAGATAGGGACTACTTTAGGTCAAAGGATACTAAAGAAGAGATTTTCAGGATGACCATAGGCCAGGATGAATCCCTAGAAGGCTATGAAGAAAGATTCCAGCTCAGTTACAAAAGGGCTAGGTGCACACTTGACCCTGAATCACTAAAGCTGGTCCTGCTTAGAGGAGTAAGGGAGGATCTTCTGGATACCTTACATATGATAGCAAGAGGAGATGTCTACCAATTACTCTATAAGGATATTATGACTGTATTTATAAACTATTCTAGGTCAGCTAGGAAAAAGGGTAAGGGTAGTTAACCTATGGCTAGTACATCATCCTCTAACTTATCCATCAAGGGTGAAATTGAAAATATGCTGGAAGATTTCAAAAGTGATATGCTGCAAACCCTTGCCTTGCAATTGGTCACCATGAACATCAATAGGTAGCAAGATGAAGCAGAGAGAGCCTTGGAAATATTTTTTCCTAGATACACCAGTAGGCATCCTAGGAATGAATGTCCATTGAACTGTATTAAGATTTTCTCATTCTGTGAAGAAAACCACTCCATAGACAAGTGCCCTTCTTTACCTGGACTTAAAGCTATATATCAAGGAGCTGAAGGGGTCGCTGAGCAAATTTGCAACATAAATCAAAGGAGACCTCCTATGCCTAGACCATACCAGCAGGGTATGCAAGGGTCATCCCATGCATATTACAACCCCGACCAAACCATAGCTATACCTTCTTGGGGACCCCCTGCTCATCCTTCCTGGTCTACACCCCCTCCTTGGTCCTATGCATCTCAATATCATTCCCAGCCAGCCAGCCAGTCATTTCAACCTTATGTTCAGCCACAACATCAGTGGAATACCCCACCCCAGGGGTGGAGGCCCCAATTCAACAATGTTCCAGCCCTATTGCCTCCACCACCTACCCAACCACAACTCCTGCACTTTGCTCCACCTAAGAAACCCCAGATGCCTGCTCAACCAAATCTGAACCCAAACAATAGGAAGGCTTAACAAGCATACAGTGGAGAGACATCATACCCATCTTATGCTATAGAAATCCAAGAGATCAAGCTAAGATCTGGGAGAATTCTCCCAAACAACCAACCTCCCTCTCCACATAGGAAGGTTGAGGAAGAAAGATAGGAAATTTTTTAAAAGTAAATCCACCCTTTTTTGAGAGATTAACCCAACCACTCTAGCCTACCCCAGAAGAAACTAAACTTCTAGGAGAATTGAAAAATCTATGTGTAAAAATACCCCTTCTCTAGGCAATCAAAGATGTTCCTATTTATAATAAGTTGTTTAAGGAGAAGTACTTCAAGCATCCAGGAAGAAGAAAAATGGATGCCCCTACCATTAATGTCATAGGGCAGTTGTCTAACTTAATGCTGGGGCAGGTAATATGTCCAAAATATTTGGAACCTGGAAGCCCTGTAGTAGATGTGCACATCAATAGAACCATTGTTCCACACACTCTGATTGATCTTTGGGCTGCAATTAATGTGATGACTAAGGAAACCATGCTCAAGCTCAACCTCTAAGGATCATTGAGGAAGACCACAATAGTTCTGCAACTTGCAAACCATTCCACAGTCACCCTTAAGGGAATTGTGGAGAATGTGATTGTCTCCATTGACTCCTAGGAGTACCCTGCAGATTTCCCAGTTCTCCAGCCTAAGGCTAAGCTTATTGGTTACCCTGTCATCCTTGGGAGGCCATGGTTGGCCACAGTTGATGTCCAAACAATTAGTCCTATATACTCTTGCTCAAGCTACCCTAGAGCATGATTTACCTTTATGGTTAGAGGAGGAGGAAGAGGATGAAGTTTATTCTGCCCAACTTTATACTTTTGAAACAACCATAGGAGGAGGACAACAAGATGAGGATGATTTAATTGAACACCTACTCCAAAGTCCAACTCCTAGTTCATTGCCATTAGAAGAAGAAATAAGGGAAACCTAAAACAATCATCCAATTGACTTATGCTTGGCCAATTCCAACCCACTCCGTGTCAAAACCATAGAATTTGGCCCAGAGAAAACTCTGAACATTAATCCATCTATTTCTACTTCAAAAGAGGAAAAGCTATGCAACATGTTGAGAGAAAACCTAGAAGCCTTCACTTGGAGTTATAAGGAAATGAAGGGAGTACACCCCTTAGTGTGTACTAACCACATATACATCAAAGAAGGTTGCAAGTCAGTCAGGAAACCATAAAGGAGGATGAATCCAACTCTTAAAGACATAGTCAAAGAAGAACTACAAAAACTGCTAGATGCAGGATTCATTTACCCTATCTCAGATAGTGAGTGGGTCTCTCCTTTAGTGTTAGTTCCCAAGAAAAATGGTAAGTGGAGGATTTGTGTTGATTATAGGGAGTTGAACAAAGCCACAAAGAAGGATCATTTTCCCCTAACCTTCATTGACCAAGTGCTAGATGGCCTGGCAAGGAAGAAGTTTTTTTCCTTCCTAGATGGATTTAGAGGGTACAACCAAATCCAAATTTTCCTAGAAGACCAGTATAAGACCAAATTCACCTGTCCTTGGGGTACTTTTGCCTATAGGGTCCTTCCTTTTGGCCTATGCAATGCTCCTGCCACTTTCCAAAGAGCAGTCTTGAGTATTTTTACTGAATTAGTACATGATGTTGTGGAAATCTATATGGATGACTTTACACTTATGGCTATGATTTTCAAGAAGCCCCGACTAACCTAGGCAAAGTATTGCACAAATGCATTGAAATGAACCTGTCTCTCAGTGCAGAAAAATGTGAATTCTTAATGACTAAAGGGACCATGCTAGGTCATTCAATATCTCAACATGGATTGCAGGTGGACCCAAACAAAATATCAATCATCCAAAGGGTCCCACCTCCACAAAATTAGAGAGATGTAAGAAGTTTCTTAGGGTTAACTAGATACTACCGAAGGTTCATAAATGACTTCAGCAAGTTGGCCTCTCCTTTGTTTGGGTTGTTGGCCAAAGATTTTGAGTTTATATGGTCAAAGAGATGTCAAGAGGCCTTAGGAATTCTGAAGGGCAAGTTAACCACTTCACTAGTCCTTAGAGGCCCAAACAGGGCCCTCCATTTTCATATTCATGCTGAAGCCTCACACAAAGCCACAGGAGTAGACTTAGGTCAGGAAGAGGAGGAATTTCCCTATGCCATCTATTTTATCAGTAAGAACCTGTCAAAGGATGAGCTAAACTATACTATGACCAAAAAGGAACTCCTGGCTGTTGTGCATTCATTAAACAAATTTAGGCATTACATTATAGGCTATCAAACATTTTTGCACACTGATCATGCTACAATCAAATATTTAATGAACAAACTAGATGTGAATGCTAGAATTATAAGATGGTTTATTTTATTACAGTAGTTTGATCTAACTATTGTTGATAAGCCTAGTAAGGAAAATGTTGGGCAGACTTTCTATCTAGGATGAATCTGCCTTCAGGTGAAGAAGGAATGGTGGATGACCAGTTACTAGATGAGCATTTTTTTTGTATTTCAGTTCTCTCCCCATGGTTTGCTGATATAGCAAACTATTTGGTATCAACACAGTTCCCACCAAGCTTTCTGTCCAAAGAAAAGAGCAAGATAGTCAAGAAAAGCGCCCCCTTCACCTGGATTGGGGGAAATCTGTTCAAACTTGGCCCATATCAAATCTTGAGAAGGTGTGTAAGGGAACAGGAAGTTTTTGACATCCTTTTGACCTGTCATGATGGGCCTCGTCGAGGTCACTTTGCAGCAAATAGGACAAAACTCAAAGTGTTGCAAGTAGGCTATTATTGGCCTACTCTTCATCATGATGTGAAAAAGTACATTAGTCAGTGTGATTGGTGCCAAAGGATGGGAAAGCCTACTCCAAGAGATGAAATGCCCCTACAACCTCAAGTGACTTTCGAGCCATTTGACAAGTGGGGCATGGACCTCATTGGGCCTATCAACCCTCCTTTAAAGCAAAAGCAGTACATTATTGTGTGCACTGATTATTTGACTAAGTGGGTTGAAACCAAGGCGATTAAGGCAGCAACATAAGAGCAGGTGGTTGAGTTCCTAAGGAAGAATGTATTTTAAAAATTTGGGTACCCTAGAGAGCTAGTCACAGATCAAGGTAGTCAGTTTACCTCTAGCATGATTGAAGAACTGCTCAACCATAAAAAAATCAAGCATAGGACCTCCACTCATCATCCACCACTGGAGAACATCTTAACCAAGGTAGTGAGCAACAACAAGAAGGATTGGGTAGAGAGACTAGTTCAGGCCACCTGGGCCTATAATATAACATGGAAGACCACCACTAGATTTACACCCTATGAGCTAGTCTATGTGAAAAAAGATTTGTTGTCCATTGAGTTTGAATATAAAACATTGAGGATGGCAACCCAACTAGATTTGGATCTCAGTCATGCACAAAAAGAAATTTTGTTCCATTTGAATGGCTTGGATGAATTCAGAATGTAGGCCCTCCTACATACAAAGATAGTTCAGCTTCAGAGGAATATCTGGCATGACAAACATATCAAGGAGAAGCAATTCAAGAGGGAGACTGGGCATTGTTATATGATTCTAGGTATAAATACTTCAAGGACAAGCTAAGGACAAGATGGCTTAGACCTTATGTGGTGGAAAGATGCCATGATAATGGTTCAGTGCAAATCAGAACTATATATGAAGAAGCTATTCCATTGCTTTTTAATGGACATCGATTGAAAATGTACAAGAGACCTTTATCAAAACAAGAGTTCATTGACAATATCAATAAGGTAGTGATGATGGTGGAGCAAGTTCCAGCTCCTCCCTCATCAGGGAACTAAAAAAGAGAAAAAAGAATAAGGATTCAGGGGAAAACCTCCATGAGGTGCCTGAGTCCCATATTTGGGTTGAAAACCTCGTAAGGCAGCCCAAGGATGAGAAAAAATGAAAAAGAGTAAGAAGATCCCTAGGAAAAAACCTTCCTTGAGGCGCCCAGGGCAGATATCTAGGGTGAAAACCTCTCTGAGGCAACCTAGGCATTTTTCAAAAAAAATATAATAATGAAAGAAAAAAGACATAATTGTTATTTGTAGGTGGGTGAGAAAGACAATCAAGGAGCAAAGAGAAGATCCAAAGGGAACCATGCCTCACATATATTCATCTCCTCCACTCCTTACCATGCATCCCTCCAACAATTCCATTGTTTCTTTACTTCATTGCTTCAATTTAAGGTGAAGATTGTGTTTTCTACAGGATCCCCTGAATGGTAGGTTGGTTAGGTCCCCAAAATTCATTCTAGACATGATCTAACCCCTCACCTCATGCATTACCCTCATCCTTGCACTCACACACACTTCTAGCGCTCTTTCCATTCGTTACAAAATCCTCACAGCACCATCCAACAACATGATCAAGAAATTCTAAGGGAGACACCAAACATTGCCAAGTGGTAATTCAGGAGCTACACAACAACAACAACATCAAATCTACAGTCATAGACACCATCAGTAGATAGAAGAGGAGGAAGAATAATGACCATGCAACAAATGAACAATGCATCACCTCTGATCCTCGACAAACTGCAACATGGCATCGAGACCACAGGTAAGTATCCCACTCATTCACTCATATGCATCATTTGATCAAAAGTTGTAAAGGTTATGAAGTAGTTGGTTTGTAAGTGAAAAGGTGGCCAGTTAACTTGGCCACCTTTGTTCAATCATCACATACAAAGGAGGGTGTCCTCTCACACATGGTTGCTGTCAACTCAAAGAACAGGGGAGGAGTAGGACAAGAAGTGGTTAACTATGGATTTAACAACCGTGGGAGATGATTACAAGGAGTGGGAATGATGAGGTGGTATAAAGGGAAACAAAACATCGTTTGCATACATTCATGCATTCCACCTCCTTGAAACTTCCTCACTCAAGTTGCTCTCATAACTCTGGCCACCCACTAGAAGCAAGGATCCATCGTTCTACAAGAGAATTCCTACAAGAAGAGTCTATAGGAGCAGTCTACAGGATAAGCAAAGAAGGGTTTAAGAGGGAATACCAAGAGAATTATCCACTGCCACCATTCTAAAGAGGTAGGATCTAAAAATCCATCCCCATTTACAAGCAAATGAACTAGAAGTCCTCTAAAAAGCTAGTGGATTACATACACAAGAAACTCTATTTTCTCAAGAATTTGCTCATTCCCTCACTCCACACAGTAGAATCCATGTCATTGTTATAGTTAGAGGGCTCACTATAGATCTCACCCCATATTTCATTAGTAGGGTCACCACACTTCCCCTAGGAATTGCATGGAGAAAAGAAGACAAAGAAGACAGTCAGGTGGCAAAAAAGGAATTCCTTTTAGAAGGTGAAGAACCCAAAGAGGATAAAAATGGAGTCAGGAGGGACATTCTACCATACCCATGGAGTGAGGTAGGCTACCAACTCATCAAATATATCTCATATGAGGGTAGATACAGTGTTGTTTACGGCTACCATTTTAGGATGCTTAAAGAATTAAGATTTGGGGTAGAAACACCAGTTCACCAAAGACTCAGCATACCCTATTTCTTGATGCAATCACTCATAGACTTCATCAACAAAGTAAAGAAAGGGAATTTCCAACAGTTGGCTCACCATGGTTTGATCAGAATCCTAATTGAGGATGCCCTCCAAAACCTTAGGATCCCTATAAAATGGTAAGTCTTCAGAGACTTACCAATAGAGGATGACACCGAAACCCTCATCTATGATGTTAGTCCTTCTGTTAGAGAGGAAGAAGGCATTGAAATAGAAGGGGAATAACACAAGGAGGAGTCACCTAGGGTGTCTCTAGAGGCCCCTGAGAGGAAAATTGTAGGAAAAGAAAAATCAACTAGCATGTATGGACATCCTCTCCTTGGAGGCCATCTAGTGTAGGATGCTAGCTAAATCCTATGCTCTTTACCTCAGAGAATAATGGCTGCAATTTTAGATTAAAACACTAGCACAAAGGGGCACCATGCCATTTAAGGACTGTAGGCAGTTTATTGATCTTTGTGATCAAAGTGCACTAGAGTATACGACCAAAATGGCTGAGTTTTACTTGCACAACATGGCCCTCACAGACATGATTATTTGGGATTCTAATGCAGAGCTAGGAGATCTACAATTAATGGATTTGGCATCATTGATGAACCATGAGAAGTCAAGGGCTGCAAATATGAAAAGAATATTGTCCAGAGAGAAAAATGAACCTCTTTTGATCAGAGCTGAACAATAAAATCCCATGGCCCTAATCAACATCCATAATCTAATTGCAAATGATCCTCAGCTGACACCTAGATATCTTGCTGCCCAAGAGCAAGAAATTTCACATTTTGAGGATATGTTTAGGCTGCTAAGAGATGATAATATACATGCCTGCTAAAAAATATGGAAAACACTACCACACAACTTGAAGATCAGAGAATATCACTCCCCTCAAAGGTTGAGAGAGGCAGTCAACAGGACACCTATGTATAGCAATCAATGCAAAGGTTGACGGTCAATTAGATAAGCCTAAAACTCAGTCCACCACTACTCCTAGGGATGCTAGAAGGGAGAAAAGAAGAAGAGGAAAAGAGGCAGTGGGAAAAAGTAGAAAGGAAAGCAAGCTTCTATAAATAAGAAGAAGAGACCACAACAGAAGCATGGGATGTCAGAGAGGCTACCAGATCCATGAAGGACATGGATATTGACTAAGTTGCTCAGAGGATGAGAAACAATTTCAGTAGGGGGTGATGATGAGCCTCATCATTGGGTAATTATATGGGCCTTAATTGGCCTTAATTCAACTCCTAACTTAGTCAAACCAACTATTCTCACAACTTATTGCATACTTTTGATTATATTTTGTTTATGAGATGAGTTAGGGTTGGATATTTTTCTTTGTGGTCTAATGTGCATGTAATGCAAGAATAAAGGATAAAATCAAGGAACTGTGGCAAAGACCTTGGTAAAAACTTGAATGGGATAAGGGAGAGGAATTATGGGAGGCAAATCCTCCTCATTTACTACCCCTCCATTCGAATATTCCTCCATCAGCTCAGAGTGCAAACAACCAAATCATGAGGACTAAAAGACAACTGAGCAAGTGAAAGTGACAGAAACCAATCTATCTTGAGTGGGGAGCCAAGCCTCCCTAATGGGAAGGAAGTCATTGGAGACTTCAGATGTATAAGTAGAGAGGCTTAGGACCTCAATAGGATTTAGATTCTTAGTGTAAAGTTCTACTTTATTTATGATCTACAAGACTTGTGACAGTTTTTTATGTAATCCATGGTTTTTATAATAAATATGAGTTCTGTTTTGAGCCAGCACTGAGTTAACTCAGAGGGTTAAAGCTCTTGGGTTAGGGCCCAACCCGAGTAGCCAAATCTCCTCTTTATTATACATGTATGCTAGCATAGATTTATGGTTATGTTCATTTTCTTAAGTAGCTTCCTGGTTCTATTCATTTTTCTTAAGTAGCTTCCTGGTTCTATTCATTTTCTTAAGTAGCTTCATTTTCATTACAACAATATAGCATATATTTATGTTTTTTCTGTTCATTTGCCTAAGTAGTTGCATTCCTTTTACAGTAGTGTAGAGTAGATTGGTTGTGCTTTAGTTTACCTCCATTTGTTCCTTCTTTCAATTAGCAGGTTAGCTAGGAGAAAAAGATCACCATAAGGTTATCCACAGGTGTCTCGGCCTCATCTCCTCCTTCTGGGACCATGACTTGAGGAAGAGACCCTTCAACAACCCCCAAAACATAGGTTTATAGTTCTCGCACGAGCTATGGAGTTTGTTGTTTGATGAAATTACTTGTTCATCCGCACTAGTTTTTCTGTCATTTTCATTGAAACCTCCTTCAGTACGTTCTTCATGCATAATCTCCTTACCGTTCGATCCACAACAAATTTGCCCCATCTTCGTCTGATTCATTAGTTTATCCAATTGCCACCTTGTGTGAAGTCTTCCACCTAATTTATGCACTTTAAATCCCCATTGTCAATCTACAGATCCGATGGATATCACATCACCTCAACACTCTATGCGCTTTAAATCCCCACCGTCGATCCAACGGTTATCACATCACCTGATCGCCAACTAGCTTGGCTGATCTCCATCGTTGATCAGTCTCACCTGATCCAATGGCTATCGTGCAATCTTACGGGGATTCTTGCATGACCGTTATCCACCCGAGAGCACGTGAGAAAAGTGGTTTTCTCATGCTACGTGTTGCAGAGTTAGGCTTATCATGTGAAATTTCAAAATACAACTTACAATTTTAAGGGCACGCAAGAAACTACTTATTGCCTTCGAAACCCGCTCCATTATTTCTGCATGTTTCCTTCCCGCGATATGATCTCCACCGACCACCATACGATTAATCCTATCCATCCATCTCTTGACTTAATCTCAGCGATAAGGTCTCTGCCATTTATCTCTTGTTAACCCTGTTCATCCATCCATTCACTTAATTCCTCATAATAAGATCTTCGTCGTTCATCTGCTTCATTACCCTTTTCGTCCATCCATTCACTTAATTCCTCACAATACGATCTCCTCCATTCATTTGCTTTGTTACCCCATTCGCCCATCCATTCACTTAATTCCTCGTGATAAGATATCCATCATTCATCCACTTCGTTACCGTGTTCACGCATCCATTCACTTAATTCCCCGTGATAAGATCTCTGCCGTTCATTTGCTTCGTTACCCTGTTTGTTCACCTATACCCAAAATCCCCCGTGATAAGATTCTCACCCTTCATCCTGTTCATTAATCCTATTCATCCGTCTATTCACTTAAACCCCTGCGATAAGATATCTGCCATCCATCTTCTGTTTGTTGATCGATCCAACGGTCCCTATGCACTACTGTGTCCTTACGTCCTGCTTTCACCAATTTTGATCCCCGACTGCTCTTCCGCTTGAAAATAGATTTAGTTTAGTTCATTTTCTTACACCTTAGTATAGTTTAATTCTCTTTACCTTTGCAACTTAGATAATAGCAATAGGTTAGTTTTGATTTAGTAGTTTTGTTTAGCATAGTTGTTTAGATGGTTAGTTAGGTTATGGTGTGGTTTAGTATTACACGCTGTTTTCTTCATTACTGCAGTAGAGTAGCTCTCTCTTAAGATAGATTTTCTCTTCTTTCATCAAATAATTAAGCTTCTTCTCACCCTATAGAAGTCTGGCTTGGAACCCTTGGGGTCTCTTGCTAGATGAGCAGTGAAAACAGGAAGGACCTTCACTTTTACTTGTGCATATAGCATTGTCACCTCCAAGTTTGTATGAACCCCAGGTTGATAAGTAAAGCTGGTAGCCCTAGGAGTTGCATCATTCTAGTTGCAATACCTAGGCTCTTCAACTATGCAACAAGAAAGTGTGCCCTCACATAGTAAAGATATAACACAAATAATATCATTGGCTTGCAATCTCTCTTATTACCTTGTCTCATCTTATGTGTTTCCAATATGATGCAACCGACAATATTTTAGACCTTTTATCTTAGGATAATTCATCATTATTGAAGTCCCTATATGAAAATGGGATTTCTAAGAATGACGATCCTAAGTGACTAATTTGGCCAAAGGTATGGTATTTTATTATGGATTGCACCTTTGGCTTATGCACCTAACCTCACTAATGAAATCATTTGCTAGACATTGGTTATACTCAATCTTTTCTTCCAAAATGATATGCCATATTGTCATGTCTTCCATATGTCAAAAAGTGAACCCATCTTCTTTTAGCATGAATTATTTTAGCAATGGTGGGTGTGCACATTAACTCAGATACAATCAAGTGGTCCTAGATAGGGAGACGTATTTTATTATGCATCACATGCATTTGCTCCAAACATTTTTGTTATTGATACAAGTGATTTTGTATCCAATGTAACAGATGAAAAGCACATTACCTTAGATGAAATTGGTTAATTGAAATAAATCATAATGTCATCACATGTATTTTCCAACTTATTGTGTTGTCACATGTATTTGGTTAATGTCATCACATGTATTTGCTCCTGTTACAAAATGTTCAACTAGGTCCAATCTTCATAAATATGAAATCTACTTTTGATTCTTTTATATTGTAAAATGAAAGAAAATTTATTATTTTTATTTTTGAAGCATGGGTTTCATGCTCAATGTCTTTTATTTTAGAGGTCAAGCACCCATTTAGCGCTTTTAGGGTTTATCCTAGGTCAAGAAGTCAAAAGAGTCATTGTCATATGAAGAAGACCCCACCAGGCACATTGTAACTTGTAAAAAGAATTATTTTTGTATTTAAAAGAGTCAAAATAGATTCCAAGGCCAAGTTGCCATGACACCTAAGAAGTTAGCTTCAATTAGGGTATTTCATCCAACTTGAAATCTTATATATAGGAGGAAACTTGACCTCCTATGGACATCAATCATCCTCTCATTATCTAAGTGAAGGAGAAGAAGAAGAAGGCAAGAAAAGAAGGAAGAAAGAGGAAGGACAAGTGCTTTGGGTTATTTCTCTCTCTCATTTCACACGTGCAAAGGAAGGAGGCTAGGATTTTGTTGTTGCAAGATCAAACTTAGAGAATTTGCAGAAAGAAGGTTAAAAGAAGGCCAATTAGATTATCCTCAAGCCCTAGAAGAAGGAGAAACTCAAGAAAATGTCAAAGGAAGCATTGGAAACCCTAAATTTTGTCACACGTGTGGAGGCAACAATTGTTACAAGGGCCAAAAATTTCAGACTTGTAGTAGATCCTGAAATTTTATAGCTATGGGTCAAAGTTGTGTTGTTGGAGGAGATTTGACTGGTTTTGACTTAGACAAAGAAAGCACAACATCAAGAAGGTCAGACTTGGTCTTTGAAGGGTATTGGTATCGGTCAAGAGGTCTTGAAATTCATCAGTTGAATAATCTATAAGAAGAGAAGAGAATTGTTGGTTTTCCTCTCAAGTGGATAGGTTTTGGCCCTGGCTTGCAACCTATATCTTGTGTTCCTATGTACTATTGATCTTATTGTTTTTGGAAGTTGTTTGATGACAATAATAACATAATAATGAGAGAAGAAACTATAGAAAAAATAAAAATGCATCACAAGAAGTTATCAAGTTTAAGAGAAATCATCCTAACTAAATCCCTTTAGATTTCTCAACATGGTATTAGAGCTAATGTTGGCTAAGAGCATGATGAAGATCAATACATCCTTGAAGAAGTCTTTGAAGAAGTGTTCTATGGTAGCAAGTCATCTCAAGAAAGGTATCAAGTAATTCTGGAATCTCTTATTATCCATGAAGAATAGAATTACTAAGACTTCTATAAAGGGTGAAGGGTAATTCTCAACACTTACTGACACATTTGAAGATGATAATATCTGGGTCATCAATAATGGAGCATCAAAAAATATGACAGGTCAGCACAAACAACTAAATACCTTATCAAAAGGAAAACCCTCATACTTTGTTGAACTTGGTGACAAGAAGAGTTATCTTGTAAGAGGAATTGGATCAATCTCATTGGAGCTAGGGAATGAAGGAAATATTCATCTCAACAACATCTTGTTCTAGGTTTGCAAAAGAATCTACTTTCTATTTCATGTCTAGAAGATAAAGGAGATAGATTTGATTTTATTGATGTAAAGTGTAGTATGGGATAAAAAATCTAGCATTGAAAATGCAAAGATGATTGGGATTCATGAAGGAAGACTCTATATATTGCTGATTCATCTATCTCAAGCTTTGGTTCACATTGAAGTAAGTCCATGTGAACTTTGCCATAGAACATTTTGTCACCTTCACTACAAAATATTACCAACTCCAAATTGAATGGTGAATGAAATCCCTGAACTCAAGGAGGATAATGAAGGAGTATGCAAGGGATTTGCATTAGGTAAAGATGTCAAGAGACCATTTGGAAGTAGCGCTTCAAGGTCAAATGAAATTCTGGATCTCATTCATTATGATGTTGTGGTCCTTATAAAGAGAAGGTAAAGACCTTAAGATCTAATAATGGAGGAGAACACACTTCAAATGAACTCATATTTTTCTATAAGGAGGTTTGGATTAAGAGGGAGTTAATAGTACCATACAATCTCGAACAAAATTGAGTTGTTGAATGAAAGAATCGATCTATTGAAGAAAGTGTAAGTGCCATGTTACATAATCAAGACTTGCCAAAATTTATGTGGAGAGAAGCAAAAAATACTGTTGTATATATTTAAAATTGAAGTCCTCACAAATCACTAGACAACATGACTCCCAAGGAAGCATTCACTGTGAAGAAATCAAGCATGGACCATCGTTGAATATTTGGTTGTCTTGTCTATATTCACATTATGAAGGATAAGAGAAAGAATTTGGATCCTACAAGCATGAAGGGAATATTTGTTGGCTACAGTAATACTTCAAAGACATATAAGATCTACGTAAAGGAAGGAAACTGAATAGAAGTAAGTCGAGATGTAATATTTGATGAAACTATTGCATTCAAGAAATCAACGGACCTCCCGATGGATTTTGATGATGAAGAACTTCCAGTATTTGAGGAAGAATGCACTAGGGAGGAAGAGAACCCAAATCATGAAGATGAAGTTCCAAATGAACTTGTGAAACTTGTGATCATCCCTGAAAGAAAAAAAAGACCTAATTGGTTGAAGTCTACTCTTATAGATGTAGAAGTACATGGAGCAACCAAAGGCACATTTAGGGAAAGTAAGAATCCCAAATGAATTTCATGGTATGCAACCTATATGATGAAGTTAATAGAAGCATATACATCCACCTTTGAAGACGTTTTAAAACATCAAGAATGGAAATATGCCATGAATGAAGAGTATCAATTTATAATGAAAAATATAGTTTGGGAGATCATACCTGGGACTAAAGACAAATCTGTGGTAACTTCCAAGTGCCTCTACAAGATTAAACATGCAACAGATGGAAGTATTGATAAATATAAGGTAAGATTTGTGTCTAGGGGCTTCTATCAACAAGAAGGCATCGATTATGAATACATATTTGCACCTACAACAAGGTATACAACTAAGCATTCATTTTTCTTTTTGATAGAATTGATGGGATGGAACATCCATCAAATGGATGTCAAGAAAACATTCCTGAATGGAATTATTGATGAAGAATTCTACATAGAATGACCCTTGGGATTCGAAGTAAAATATGGAGAGAATTATGTTTTTAGTTTGAAGAAGGCATTGTATGGCCTCAAGCAAGCACCAAGGGCATGGTATGAAAGGATGGATGCACACCTACAAAGATTGGGCTTCTTGAAGAGTTCTTCTAATCTAAATATTTATATCAAGATTGTGAATGATGAGCTTGTAATCATTCTTCTATATGTGGATTATTTTCTCATGATAGGTGCCGAAGGTCACATTCAAGAGTGTAAGAAACAACTGGCAACAAAATTCGATATGAAGGATCTAGGGCTGATGCACTATTATTTGGGGCTTGAAGTTTAGTAAGGACCTGCTAAGATTCTGAATATTTTTGACATGATGGATTGAAAACCTATGACAACCCCTATGATCACAAAATTTAAAAGGATAAGAAGTTTTGAATCAAGCCCAGTGGATCTGACAAGTTATAGACAATTCATTGGCTCACTGATGTATTTGGGAAATACTTGACCAGACATTTGTTTTGTAGTGAATGTTCTCAGTCAGTTCCAATTAGAGTCCAAGCGTGATCATTGGATAACAACCAAGAATATACTGAGATATATGCAAGGAACTATCCATTGCTGCCTAAAGTATGATAAGAGGAATGATGGTTGGATTATTGGATATACAGATTTTGACTGGGGATGAAGTGAGATAGATGGGAGAAGCACTGCTGGAGGATGTTTTAGTTTGGGATCCTCTGTGTTATCCTGGATGAGTAAAAATCAAGAATCAGTTGCTTTGAGTAGTGCTAAGGCTAAACACATTGCAACCTATGAAGTAAGCAAAGAAGTTTTATGGTTGAGGAATTTATTGTCTGACTTGTTTGAAGGACTGATGGACCCTACGTTGATAAATTGTGACAACACCAGTTGTATAAGGCTATCTAAAGTCCCAATGTTTCATGGAAAGACAAAGCACATAAATAACAAGTTTCACTACATTTGAAAGCTGATGTAGGCTGGAATGTCACATTGATGGTATATCTCCACTGATGAACAAGTAGCTAACATCTTGACAAAATCTCTTCCTAATAAGAAGATTTTGTATTTAAGAGACAAGATTGGACTAGTCGATATATTATCCCTAGTTGAGAGGGAGAGATAGACACATCATTCTTGTCTTCACTTCACTTTGTGAAGAAATAATGGAGGATTATGTAAGCATCTAGCATCTTATACTCTTTGAGGATGAGGCAGGGCATCCAGGATAAGAGTAGTCATAGAGGAAATTCCTTGAGGATGTGGTATTCCAAGATATGAATTGTCTTGGAAGGACATACCCTGTGAACACTCGGGTGGGGTATGTGCCTTGATAGAAAATGATGATGGTGTCTATCAGTCATTGGTCTCACCAACATTGTGCTATGATCTTGTGGAGAGAGAGATTTGTTAGTCAAGGACTTGCTATGTGACAATGTTAGTTTATTTTATGCAAAGAGATGGATTACCAATCCAACTCTTCTTATGAGATCTCTTTAGTTTGAGAATGTCAAAGTACCATTTATGAATACCTCCCTAGTTAAGAGGGAGTGTTGAAAAATGTGGAACTAGGTTTGGTCTTCATAAATATGAAATGTACTTTTGATTCTTATATATTATAAAATGAAAGAAAAATTATTATTGTTATTTTTGAAGCATGGGTTTCATGCTCAAGGTCTTTTATTTTAAAGGTCAAGCACCCATTGAGTGCTTATAGGGTTTGTCCTAGGGTCAAGAAGTCAAAAGAGACATTGTTATATGAAGAAGACCCCATCAGGCACATTATAAATTGTAAAACAAATTATTTTTGTATTTAAAAGAGTCAAAATAGCTTCTAAGACCAAGCTAGACTGGAAGTTATGAAGTTAGCCTCAATTAGCATATTTTTTCCACCTTGGAAGCCTATATATAGGAGTGAACTCAACATCCTATGGAAATCAATCATCCTCTCATCATCTAAGAGAAGGAGAAGAAGAAGATGGAAAGAAAATAAGGAATAAGGATGAAGGACAAGTGTTTTGGGTTATTTCTCTCTCGTTTTATGCATGCGAAGAAAGGAGGCTAGGGTTTTTCTACTACAAGATTGAACTTGGAGAAGTTGCAGAAATAAGGTTGAAGGAAGGTTAATTAGGTCATCCTCAAGCCCTAGAAGAAGGTGAAACTCAAGTGAAGGTCAAAGGAAGCCTTGGAAACCCTAAATTTTCTCACACGTGTGGAGGTAACAGTTGTTAGAGGAGTCGAAAATTTTAGACCTGCAATAGAGGATGAAATTCTATAGCTGGGGGCTAAAGTTGTGCTGCTAGAAGAGATTTGAATGGGTTTGAATTTGACAAAGAGATCACATAATCAAGAAGGTTATACTTGTATTGGAAGGGTATTGGTCTTGGTCTAGAGGTCTTGGAATTCGTCAATTGAAGAATCTATAAGAAGAGAAGAGATTTGTGGGTTTTCCTCTCAAGTGGAGAGGTTTTGGCTTTGGCTTAAAACCTATATCATGTGTTCCTGTGTACTATTGATATTCTTGTTTTTTGTATTTTTTTATGATAAGAATAAAATTATAATAAGAGAAGAAGTTAGTAAGTAAGAAAAATTAAAAGGCATCACAAACAATTGTCAAGTTTAAGAGAAATCATCCTAACTATAGCCCTTTAGATTTCTCAACAACTCCAACATTTTTTGTTATTGATTTAGGTGAGTTTTCATTCAAAATAAGAGATGAAGAACACATTATTTGAATGGAATTGGTCAATTAAGACACATTTCTAACTCATAGTGTCATCAAATAAATTTTGGGGTCCCAAATGGTTCCTCTAATAAAAACCAAAAAAAAAAATCTAAAATAAAAAATATCCAATGGTTTCATTAAGTACACAAAATCCAATAAATGGAAACAATATTAAGTAGACATAACAATAATTAAAAATAACATATGCACCTAGCACAATAGTTCTATACAAAAGTATTTATACTAGCAAAAAAATCACAATATGTAGTAGAACTACAAAAGATTCTAGATTAACGTTCAATGGCTTCAATCTTGTTATGAACTTAACACATAATAAAACATTATAACCTAAGTAAACAAAATGTATGTCAAATATGCATATGGAAAATACCTCCAAAAAGTATTAGTATGATAAGTTCAATAATTCATCATATCGTGAGGAAAATAACTCCCAATTAACCCAAGTATATCCTTATAGCATAAGTAAATGTGTAAAATAATGTCTCTACTAGCTTTTATATATACTTTTTCTCAATGATTACTTATGTGGGCCCACTATCAGGGTGGGATACTATTTTCATATACATTCAACCCCTTATATATACCCATTATAACCATAACATAATCACCCCCTAATGAAAATCTTCATCCTTAATGCTTTTGTTGAGAAATGGCAACAACAAATTCCAGTTTAATTTGTCCTTGAATTAAACTGAGAATTAAAATTGAATTCTAATCTCATAGAAACTTGTAAATAGTTAATTAAGTTTAATTGAATTAATTAGCTTAGGAATTTCAAGTTGGAAGTCTTTTTGTAGTCATGTATATGTTCTCCCTAAGTTTTAGGGGTCCATTATGAGTTTAAATTGAGTTGGAAATTAGATCACTCAGTTTACTGAGTTAATTTTAGTTAAATTAGTTCCAAAATGTTTGTGGAACTAATAGAGAGTTAACCGTTAGTTGGTGTACTAGTGCATCCACGAGTGTCACTTTAGTTAACGGAAGATTCACTCATTAGAAACTCATGCATGTCAATTCTGAGAAAGGCCCAGTTGAGACTAGAGTGCATGGACAATGTACTATTAGTTGTATTATTTACTAGAGTGTAAATATCATGCATGCATCAGAGATTTATCCTATGTTTGGATTCCGTAGTTTTCGAAGCATGAATTCAATTTAAATATAGGCTATTCATCCTAGGAATTACACAAGAGATTAGGGGCTTGGAGAGCTGCAGAATTGGCTAAGTGTTGGCTAGGAGCTAGCTTGTGAGATGAGAGATTTGAGCATACCTGTGCGGAATTGTTCTAGTAAGAACAAGATTTGTATATTCACTCATATTTATGATATATGCAATACCGATAGCGGGGTTTTGAGTAGTGGCTTTCCCCAATTACATCTTGTGTTACGTGCCATTGATTTATCTTCTTCTTGTTCATAGTGTTTTCATTGATCTATTGGTTTCTGTTGGTTGAAAGTAGAAGTAGATTCTTGTCCCATGCTTTAGTAAATTGCATGAGCTTGTGAATCTACAAGATTTTATACATGGTATTGATGTTGAGAACAATATACTGGAAGAGATTTCGATGTTTTGAGTTTTTGTTTATAGGGGAAATTCGAATTTGCAATACATACTTCAGGATCGGTAGATGGCGTTCTACAATTTGCGGCTCGAGTATGCCTTGGAAGGAAGCTCAACTTTTATAGCCCGGAGGGACAAAATGGAGGTTGTGCTAGAGTATAATTTTTTGAAGAAATTCGTTGATCAAGAAATTCCTAAGCCAGTAGCATCGGATGCACTGAATTTGGCCAAATGGAAGAAGTGTGTGGTGAAGGCGAGGCGGACAATCCTTGAGGGAGTTTGAGACCACATTGTATCGAGTATCCATGGCAAGGAAACTCCATATGCTATGTCGAAAAAAATGACGGACTTGTATTAGAACAAAAATGACCAAAGGAAATTGGCACTAAAGGACAAACTTTGAAAAATCAAATTGGAGAAAGGCAAGACAATTACTAAATACTTGACCAAGTTCACTCAATGTCATGATGAACTTGGAAGTGTTGGGATCATGGTTTCCAAGGATGATATGGTGAGTCTTGCTCTTCTAGGAATCCCAAAGAGTTGGCATAGTTATTAGGACTTTGCCAATGGTATGGAGAAGTTGTCGGATTGGGAACAAATGTGGTCGGATTTGATGCAGGAGGAGATCAGGAGGAACACCAGGGATGGCTCTTCATTAAAGAATGATGATGAAGAGAACTGTGCCTCAGTGATTAAGGTAAAGAAGGGGAAATGGAAATATTCCCATTCCAAATTATATTCTTATCATGGAGGTAAGAAGAAAGACATGACAAAATTTAAGTGCTTTCATTGTCATGAGTTGGGCCATTTTGCTACAAATTGTCCACTCAAGAAGTCCAAGAAGAAGTCCTCAAGAGGAGCGGCAGGTGAGGCTTTTTCCTCTCAATTCAAATTGGACTTTTCCCTCATTACATAAATGGTGTCATCAATAATGGGAAGTGTATGGTACTTAGACAGTGGAGCTTCATTCCACATGACTAGTGACAAAGAGTTATTCATTTACCTAAGGATAAATATCTCCATATGCATATCAAGATGGGTGACGATGGAAAGTATAATCTTACTAGATTGGACACAGTTACTTTTCAAAGGGAGCACGAGGCTCTACTCACCTTGAAGAATGTTATGTATGTGCCCGGGCTGAAGAAGAACTTGGTATACATTTCCATGCTTAAGGAAAGAGGCTATGATGTGATCTTCTTGAAAGGAAAGGCATTCCTTCGACACATAGCCATAGGTCAAGTAAAGAAGATAAGGATTCAGGTGAAGAATCTCTATAAGCTGGATGTAGAGGATGTTATTCTTTGAGCACAAAAGAAACAAGGGTGCAGAGCTGAGACTTTGGCGAGTTGTGGCACAAGATATTAGGCCACTTGCATCATGGGGATTTGAAGATATTGCAGTAGACCTCTACCGGTCTTCCCAAAGGTATACTTGAGCAAGTTGATACATGCAAGGGGTGTACTTTGGGAAAATACACCAAGGTTTCCTTTCACGATAGAGATAGTTGAGCAAAGGCTATTCTAGAGAGAGTCGATTCAGATGTGTATGGACCATTCTCGACAACATCCATGACCAACCATATGTATTATGTTATATTTGTTAATGACTATTCATGTAAATGTTGGATATTTTTCATGTAACAAAAGGATGAAACCTTCACAAAGTTTTGTGAGTTTAAAGCATTGATGGAGAAAGAGTCGGGAAAGAACGTTAAAGCTCCATGGAGTGAGAATGGTAGTGAGTATGTCTCAAACGAGTTTAAGAAATTCTGTGTAGTGGAAGGGATTAAACGGGAGTTGACAACACCCCATAACCCTCAACAGAATGGGGTGGCCAAGAGGAAGAACAGAAGCATAGTATGGGCAACGAGGGTGATGTTGCATGATCAAGGCCTACCACTACACTTGTGGGTTGAGGCATGAAACAAAACAGTTCATGTTAAAAATCATAGCCCACATTAGATACTTTAGATGAAGTTACCAGAGGAGGCTTATTCTGGTAAGAGGCTAGATGTTCGTCACTTCAGTATTTTTGGGTCATCAGTATATTTCCGTGTGACCAAAGATGCATGGAAGAAGCTTGAGCCTACAACAGAGTTGGGGGTATATGTGGGGTACAATGGTACACCTCACAACTCTTGGGTGTACTTATTGACTAACAGGATGTCAGTGGTTCGTAGGGATGTCGGATTTGATGAGGAGAAGGTCATGTGAGTTTCCCTTGAGAAGGAGCTTAAGGTACATGTAGATGAGGAGCTTTTAGATCTTAAGATTGAGGAGCCTCAGATTGATATGGAGAAAACACATGTAGAGGATCCGAGAGTTGAGACATCCACTCAAGTAGAGTCTTCAAGAGAGGGAAGAAAACACACCAGAGAGGATGACAAATTGTTGGATGATGCATGGGAGAATGTGGGAGCACCCACTTCTCAACGCAGGCAGAGGAGGTCACCTGAGAAGTACACTGGATACATGGGTCTTATGGATGAATGTGTTGTGACAGAGACATCTTCCTTTGAGGAAGTAGTGCAACAACTGATTTGAGTTGATGCCATGATGGAGGAGTATGAATGCATAGTTTGTAATAGTGTTTGGGATGTGGTCTCGAGACCGGAGCACAAGTCAGTGGTGAGCTCCCATTGGATTTACAAGGTAAATAAATTTGTAGATGGTAGTGTGGAGAAGCATAAGGCTATATTTGTGGCCCATGCATTTTCACAGGTAGAGGTGATTGATTATGATGAGACCTTTGCTCCTATTGCAAGGTATTTTTCAATCAGATCTATATTGGCACTATCAGCACAAATGGGTTGGAAGATACATAATATGGATGTAAAGAAAAACTTCCTTAATGGCATGATTGAGGAAGAGGTGTACATAGATAAGCCTGAAGGTTTTGAGACCTTTGACCGTGAGTTGCATGTGTGTCATCTCAAGAGAGCATTGTATGGGATGAATCAAGAACCCTGTGCTTAGTACACTAGGATAGATAGCTACTTCACTGGGTTGGGATTCACGAAGAGTGAAGCGAATACGAACCTGTACCACATAGTGGCGGAAGGTAAACTATTGATCACTGTGCTTTATGTTGATGATCTCATATTGACAGGTGATGATCAACAAATCAAACCTTGCAAGGAGGACCTTGCAAGAGAGTTTGATATGAAGGACATGGGGCTCATGCATTACTTTCTTGGCATGGAGTTATGGTAGGGAGATGGGGATTTGTTTGTGTCTTAGGGCAAGTATGCCAACTAGATACTTATGAGATTCTGCATGGAGAAAAGCGAACCCATGGAGACTCCTTTAGAAGGTAACTGGAGGAAGGAGGATGCTACTTAAGGGGAAGTAGTGGAAGCTACTATTTATAGGAATCTTGTGGGTTCACTCATGTACTTGGTCAACACATGACAAGATATGTGCTATGTAGTTAACCAACTTAGTCAAGCGATGGTTAGGCCTACCAAACTATATTGGAAGGACACAAAACATGTGTTGAGATACCTCAGGGGCACTTCTCAGTATGGATTATGGTACAAATGGGAAGAAGGAGTGAATATTCAAGGCTTTGCCGATGTAGATTGGGAAGGGAGTCCATCCGACTAGAAAAACACATTAGGAGGGATCTTCAGTATTGGGTCAACAATAGTTTCTTGGTACAACAGGAAATAGAGATTGGTTGCACTCAGTTTGGCTGAGGTAGAGCACATGGCTGCGAGTCAGACAACATGTGAGGCCATATAGATGAGGAAGATCCTGATTGGTTTGTTTAGTGAGCATATGGATCCCACTTTGATTTACTACGATAATCAGAGTTGTATCAAAATATCTGAAAATCCATTTTTTCATGATCGGTCCAAGCATATTGATATCCGATATCATCATCTCAGATATTGTGTATTAAGGCAGATTATGTTGTTAGAGCACATTCCCACGGAGGAGAAAGAAGTTGATATTTTGACAAAGACATTGTCAAGATGTAAATTCAAGTTTCAAAGAGATAGGATTGGGGTAGTTGATAATCCCTTTCTTGTTGAGGAGTGTTGAGAAATGGCAACTAGAAATTCCATTTTAATTTGTCCTTGAATTAAATTGAGAATTAAAATCGAATTCTATTGTCATAACAACTTGTAAATAGTTAATTAATTTTAATTAACTTAATTAGCTTAGGAATTTCAAATTGGAAGTCTTTCTGTAGTCATTTATATGTTCTCCCTAAGTTTTAGGGGTCCAATATTAGTTTAAATTGAGTTGGAAATTAGATCACTCAATTTACTAAGTTACGTTTAGTTGAATTAGTTCCAAACTATTTATGGAACTAATAGAGAGTTAACTCATGCATGTCAATTTTGAGAAAGACCAAGTTGAGACTAGAGTGTAGGGACAATGTGCTATCAATTGTATTATTTACTGGAATGTAAATATCATGCATACATCATAGATTGATCCTATGTTTGGATTGCACAGTTTTGAAAGCATGAATTCCCTTTAAATACGAGCTTTTCATCCTAGGAATTACACAAGATATTAGGGGCTTGGATAGTAGCGGAATTGGCTAAGTGTTGGCCAAGAGCTAGCTTGTGAGTTGAGAGAATTGAGCATACTTGTGCAGAATTGTTCTAGTGAGAAAAAGCTTTGTATCTTCACTCATATTTCTAATATATGAAATACAGATAGTGAGGTTTTGAGCAGTGGCTTTCCCCACATACATCTTGTGTTATGTGCCATTGTTTTATCTTCTTCTTGTTCATATTTTTTTCATCAATCTGTTGGATTCCGTTCGGTGAAAGTAGAAGTAGATTCTTGTCCCGTGCTTTAGTAAGTTGCATGAGCTTGTGAATCTACAAGATTTTATACAGGTTTGAAGTTATGTTTTTTGCATAAGATGAAACTAGGTAATAAGATTTCCTTTGAATTATGATTACTTTCAACTACGGTTGATTATCTTCAAACCATATTTGATACTTATTCACATCAATAATTGATAGTTCTATGCCAAAACATTTATGTTCTACAGATTCCATGTAGCAACCCTTTTGGTTACCCCTGTGGTAAATATTATCATATACAATTGTGTAACACCTCCTCCCACATTTACCCACTTTTACAAGATCTCCAGGGTAAACATGAGTTGTGTGTCACTATGATATGACCCAACCTCCATTTCCAGTTATGGAAGTGGGGCCTACAAATATGAAGCTTAGTACCATTCCTCAGATACTGCAGATCACTTAAGAGTCTAACAACCACCCTAAGTGATCAATGTCTAAGTTGGTTCTCATTTTCACAAGATTACTTCGCCAATTGCACCCATAAAAAAAGCTTCCATGTGGTTGGGAGGCTATAAACTCACACATAAGCTTGCTTACTAGCAGTTATGACCGAAATTACTTAGTTCAGTGCCAACAGTTACAAGATCTGTGTCAATTTTTTAGGCTAGACTCTAGACCATTGCCTAGAAATGCCTATAAATGTCCATAAACATAACTAAGATAATAAAAATACTAAAAAATAAATACTTGAGTAAGATCTTGACCTAGACATGCCTAAACATGATACTCATTTCATCAAACATATGATAAACATAGAAGCTATAGGTCATGAATACATGTCTGACCATAAACTTCTGAACTTCATTTCAGAATCACCAAGAAGGATTTATGCCCTCTCAAGCTAGCTTCAAAAACACTTGTTAGCCCATGCATTCATCAACCATCCAATAAGTTATCAAATCATGATCAAGGGCCATATTAAGGACTCATCATATAACCATGCATATAACCAACATATAACCATAATAGAAACCATGACAAATCAGCCATAAGATCACCATAATAATCAATACAAGTGCTCTAGATCACAATAGGAAAATAACTCATATTAGCATATGGAATTTCCATTCAAGTCATGGAATTCCATGTACCACTCGAACATATATTAGACTAAAACAAATCTCTCTTTTCGCGAATCAGCCCACGCTATATTCCAAGCACGAATGTGGGATCATAAGGAATAAACCAAAATATAGCCAACCAAGGCTTCCAAAGGCCAAACCACCTCAACCCTCAACCATAATGATATAACCTAACCGATTTAGAAATAACTAATACCAAACCAAATTAGTTTCTTCCTAAGTTGTCCAAGGCTATAGGGACTGTATCTCAACCCACATACTCTAGGGACCTAAGTTGTTACAGGGCTCTAGACAACTACAATCTCAACCCACAATATCCAAGGACCCAAGATGTTCTAGGGCTCCAGAGATTCTATCCCAACCCACAACCATAAGGAACTAATCAAAAAATCCAAATGGGGAAGCCACTACATCAAGCCTATCTAGGAAATTTGAAGCCACTATCAATCCAAGTAAGTCTCCATCCTAATGACAACACATAACCAAGGATCCACATGCATATACAATGCGTCCAAAAACGAGCAAGGAAATCACACATGCAACCTATTACTTGCAAAGTATTCCTACTATAGTTGGTGATCCAACCTTCTCTTTTGCCGCCCACCAATTCCTTTCTTGTATTTTTCTTGCTTTCTACAAGTCCAAATGAATGCTAGAATGCTCCAAGAATGCTCTAAGTGCATAAGAGTGTATGAGAGAATGAACAAGAGCTCAACCCAAAACTATCCAAAGAATAACAACTATTTCTCTAATGCCTTTTTATCATTGATGTCTCCTTTTTCTTCATTTTCCTTCATTTTCCTCTAATTTCCCTTGCATGAATATTTGTGTCTCTTCACCTTAGTTTTCTCATATTTTTCTTTATTTTCATAATTAAATGTCAATTATTGCCTCTTTTCATTTTCCAATTCCTTTGCCAATATCCTTAGCCATTATTAAACCAAAAGTGATGCCCACTATAATGTTTACCCAACATTCAACATGGAATACATGTCCCATGACCTTGGTATTATTTTATTTACATGGAAAATCAACCATGGGATGTTAGAAACCCCTCCCCCTTGGGGGAACACCATCCTCGATGTTCTGTGATGATTATAACCAAAAAAACATGTGCTTTATAACACTGCTCAATGCATCATATACATCATATCAATTGCTGAAAAATCATGACCATAATACTACTTATTGGGGGTTTATAACACAACTTGTATTATTTACAATACAAACACACACACAAATGTGCACACACACACACACACACACTTATAACCAAAACAAATGTACCAAACACAAATGCTCAACTGGTATATAAAGAAGGATACAAAAACCACATCTGATTAGCCATCTCCCACTTCACTTTAACTTGATATATTGCTCGGTTCCAAAGCATGAGATGTTTCCACTGCAGGATGCAATAAGGTTATGGATGAAACTTTCCCTTTAGTTCCACCTACAATATAGACCAATCAATCACATGATCAACATATTTGACATATCTCTTAAGTAATGAAACATGGAAAACATCATGGATTTTCACTGTTGGTGGTAGTGCAAGTACGTAGTCCACCTCTCGAGGATCTCAAAAGACCCATAATACCGAGGTGCCAACTTGGCACATGACCTAATCATCAAGAAACTCCTCTTTAGCTCGATGTGAAATTACACATGCTGCCTAAATTCTCTATGCTGATATGCATAACTCTTCTACCTGTCCTATGTTTCCTTAAAATTCCTTTTGATAACCTGCATCTCTTGCTCCATCTCAACCAACATATCTAGTCCAATCAACACCTTGTTCACTGGATCACTCTAGCTAATAGGAGTATTACAACTCCACCCATAAAGAGCCTCAAATGGACTCATCCTCAAGGATTCCTAATACCCATTTTTATATGCAAACTATACCAATGGAAGATACTCCTCCCACTTCCTTTGGTAATGCATGACATACATCCTCAACATATCCTTAAGAATCCTATTAGCCCTCTTTGTTTGTCTATCTATCTGTGAATGATAATCTGGGCTGAAAGATAACTCTCCCCATGATCCAAAATGGATCCAAGAACTCTCTAAGTCTTCAAAAATTGTTTAAAATATCAAAACAAACACATGGGAAGAACCCTTAGAAACATCGGAAAACACTATCGGGAGGCGAAAAACACAAGAAAACAGTGAAAATAGAGCTATCAGCGGCTTGAACAGTGAATGCACAGGAGCCGTTGGTTCTTGCCGATCAATGGTCTAGATCTGATATGCAAATCGCAATCAATAAAGGCTATCAGAGGTTATCGGCAAAGACCATGATTGGTGGAGTAAACGAGGACCGTTGATCAAGCACGCAGATCGATGGCCCACGTTGCATCGCAGAATTGCAGTCGACAAATATGAATAGAGCACTCACCAAACGACCTAGGGTTATCACAATATGCGATTGCGATCAATCGCATCGTGATATCGCAATCGACAAACACAATGGAGTGAGGCTATATGAACATATATATATGCGATGCGATTAGTGGACCCGATGGAAATATAAACGCAATTTCTTCAGATTTCAGATCTGTCAAACGAAATTTTTAATGTATTTCCATGTATTTTGTTTATTAAACAAAATGATATGGGAAAGTTTCGATGTGATGAAGACTGGACCTGAAAGGGTTTGCAAATGAAAATGAATAATATTTCAAATCCGCCCAAAGCCATTTTTACAGTGTTTTAACGTATTTTACAAATGCAAAGGAAATCCATGAAACAGGTGGGATTTCGGGAGGAACAAAGGGGTAAGTGGTTTGGGTCGGGCTTTGCCCAAGCCCATACATTGGATGCCACAGGTCGAGGCTGAGGAGAGAGAAAACCACCCTCATCGAGTAGTTAACCCCCGTATGAAAGGGCTGCCCGAAATGAATCACAACTGTTGGATCTGGATCTCCTAGATCAACAGTGGAGATGCGAAGTCAAGCTAAAGGCGGATCTGATAGAAATACAAGGAAAAATTCTGGATGTTTGAAGTTCGATAAATAGTGTTTAGCAGACTTTTCCTGTGTTTGAATGTATTTCTCTGTGTAAACAATCAATGGAAATTTCGAAGGGTTTCAAAGGGCCAATGACCCATTCTATTACAGTACAGGTGGCCACCAAGCTTGAAAGCATTTAGTAATGATTGCTAACACTCAGAGGGGGATCTGAGTGGATAGAGGTCAGGAAGCCAGAAAGCCCGAGAAGGTGAAATGAGCAGTGAGCACAGATTGGCTTTAAAGCCATAGATTGATAGAAAACATGGCAGACAGTGCTAAGACTGAGAGTCAATGAGGAGAATCTGTGTACTCATAGAGACTTAGGGGATCCAAGTAAATCCTTAATGTTTTGTATCTATTGTGTGAGGCTCCATTTGAGATCACTATTGTAAAACTTTGCTTCTGAAGACATAATAGAGAGGCCACCACTGAAGGCTAGACTAGGAGATGTAGCCCAGGAGTTTTGGATGAACCCCATATTAAACTTGCTATGTTTATGTGTGTTGTCTATTATGTTTCTTTAACTGCTTCATTGTCTATGTATTTTGCAATCTTATCGATCCATTGCACAAAGTAACATAGGCATATCCATGCACATGAGTCTGTAATACCTTAATAATTGTCT
>APFE030399179.1:178323-190106 GCA_000404065.3 Pinus taeda
AGTGATAGCTATTATCATAATTATTGTAAATGATGTAATTAAATATTAGTTATTATTATTATTATTATTATGTTGCTATAGAGGCTAGTAAAGAAATTATTCGATTACAAAGGTTTCTGGATGAATTGTGTAAGAAGCAGGAGTTGGGCAAGTTATACAGTGACAACCAGAGTGCCATACATCTTGCAAAGAACTCTGCATTTTATTCCAAGAATAAGCACATACAGCTCAAGTACCATTTCATACGATCAACATGGGAAGATGGACAGTTGATGCTGGAAAAGATACAAACTAGCTAGAATCTTGCAGATATGTTAACAAAAGTTGTAACTAGGGAGAAACTGAGAATCTGCTCTATTTCAATTGGTCTTCAAGTATGATGAAGAAGATGAGAAACAACCAAGTCCAAAGTGGAATCATTGTCCAGTAAGTGAAGTAGCAGTGGAGTTGCTAGTCTCTAAGTGGGAAATTGTTGGGTGTGGAGCCTGATTATCTTCTGTATTCAAAGGTATCGCCACATTGGACCCCAGTTCGAAATGGGGCAACAATGCCACCTGTAAAATATTTGTTGCAGGGGGAGTCCAGGGGGGGCGGCTGCGACCTTTCGAGAGCCCCCCTGGTGGGGGGATTGTGGGCAGCGCCCCCGAAGCTAAGAATAGATGTAAAATTTCCTTGTAAAATGTCATAATTTCATAGTCAATTTGGGCCGTTCATTAGGCGAAGATCTAACGGTAGAAGTTACGTTTAATTTAGGGTTTTTTCCCTAGAAGGCAACCCCTTGCTATATATGAGGGAATTGTATTACGTCTATGTAGATCTGTATTCGGAGTGAGGAAGAGAGAGGAGATTGAGAGTGAAGAGGGAATTATAGCGGATTTGCTGTAGGTTGTATCTCTTCAGTTTGTTGGATAATACAAAAAGAAGGACTGGCTGTTTCTCCATGGACGTAGCTCAAACTGGGTGAACCACGTATATCTGTGTCTCTCTTGTTTTATGCGTTTTCTGTGTTTATATTTCTGCAATATTTTATGTGTTCCATTGCTTTATAATATATATTTTGTAACACTTCTCATCCTTGGGAAAGTGTTTCTATGGACTTTGTTGGGGGACTGCCAAAATCTAGAAAAGGTCACGACTATTTATATGTTATTGTGGATAGTTTCAGCAAAATGTGTATTTTAATACCTTGTAACAAGAAAATTACAACTGAACAAACAACAAAGTTGTTCTTTCAACATGTCTGGATACATTTTAGGTTACCCACTTCCATAGTATCTGATCGAGATTCCCGATTTGTTGGGAACTTTTGGTCAAGTCTGTGGGAATTGATGGACACCAGACTGAAGAAGAGCACAACCTTTCATCCACAAATGGATGGCCAAACAGAGGTGGTCAACAAGACAGTGATCCAGTTGCTCAGGGGCTATTGCAGCAAGCATCCCAAACTTTGGGATGAACATTTATGTTATGTGCAACATGCTTACAACTGTGCTAAACATTCTTCTACACAAAGATCTCCTTTTGAGACTTGTTTTGGTTTCATACCAAGGTCTCCCTTGGATTTTGTCTTTAGTAAAGACATAAAAGTTGATGGATACTGTGATGTGGACAAAGAAACTAAGTTCATTGAACAAATCCAAGAAATTCACCAAGAAGTGCAGGAACAACTGGAAAAGACCCATGCTAAGTACAAGGCAAGGCATGATAAGCATCGAATGGAGCATAGCTTCCAAGTTGGTGATCAAGTTTGGTTGTACATCAGCAAGGATAGAATGCAAGGTGAAGGAAAGAAGTTGAAGCCAATAAGGTATGGACCTTTCAAGATACTTGAGAAAATTGGCAAAAATGCTTTCTGCCTTTATTTGCCAGCGTACATGCACATCTATTCAGTGGTAAATGAAAAAAATTTAAGATCGTTTGAACCTTAATTGATTGAAGATCCCGAAGAGCAAAGTCGATTGCCTTCCATTAATGATCTGTTGCCTGAATATCTCAATGAGTTGTAGGAAGATACAGTTCTGGACAGGAAGGTGAGAACTGCGCGTAAAGGGGATATTGAGTACCTTAGAAGGATTCAAAGGTTCAAAAACCAGCAGTGCAAAATGGATAGGGATTGGGTAAGTGAGGGAGCTGTATCCTCACTTGATCGATGCTTGAAAATCAACTTTTGGTGGTCCAAAAGCCCTTTTCAGTGGGAAGGTGTGGTCCAAAATGGATCCAAGAACTCTCTAAGTCTTCAAAAATCATTTAAAAGATCAAAATAAATTCATGGGAAGAACCCTTAGAAACATCGGAAAACACTATTGGGAGGTGAAGAAAACAAGAAAACAGTGAAAACAGAGCTATCAACAGCTTGAACAGTGAATGCACAGGAGCCATTAGATCTGGCCGATCAACGGTCTAGATTCAATTGGAAAATCGCAATCGGAAAAGGCCATCGGAGGTTATCGACAGAGACCATAGGGAACTTGCAATGGTGATCGATAGAGTCAACGAGGATCGTCGATCAAGCGCACAGATTGATGGGCCACGTCGCATCGTATAAGCGTAGTCGGCTAATACGAACAAAGCGCTCACCAAACAACCCAGGGTTATCGCAATATGCGATTGCAATCAATCACATTGCAATATCACAATCGGTAAACACAATGGAGCGGGGCCCCGCTCCATTGTGTTTACCGATTGTGATATTGCGATGTGATTGATTGCAATCGCATATTGCGATAACCCTATATGCAATGTGATTAGCCGGACTGGATGGAAATATAAACACAATTTCATAAGATTTTAGATCCGTCAAAAGACATTTTTAATTTATTTCCGTGTATTTCGTTTATTAAATGAAATATGATGGGAAAGGGCTAATGTAATGAAGACCAGACTTGAAAGGGTTTGTGAATGAAAATGAATAATATTTCAAATCCACCCAAAGCCATTTTACAATGTTTTAACGTATTTTCCAAATGCAAAGGAAATCCATGAAACAGGTGGGATTTCGGGAGGAACAAAGCAGTAAGTGGTTTGGGCCAGGCTTTGCTCGAGCCCATACATTGGATGCCACGTGTCCAAGTTGAGGAGAGAGGAAAACACCCTCATCGGGTAGTTAACCCCTGTATGAAAGGGCCGCCCAAAATGAACCATAGCCATTGGATTTGGATCTCCCAGATCAACGGTGGAGATGCGAAGTCAACCTAAAGGCGGATCTGATAGAAATATAAGGCAAAATTCTAGATGTTTGAAGTCCAATAAACAATTTTCGGCAGACTTTTCATGTGTTTAAATGTATTTCTTTGTGTAAATAGAGAATGGTGATTTCGAATGGTTTCAAAGGGACGATGACCCATTCCATTACAGTATAGGTGGCCACCATCCTTGAAAGTGTTTAGCAATGATTGCTAACGCTCAGAGAGGGATTCGAGCGGACAGAGGTCGAGAAGCCAGAGAGCCCGAGAAGGTGAAATGAAAAGTCAATGAAAATTGTCTTTAAAGCCACAGATTGGCAGAAAACAGGGTAGACAGTGCTGAGACATAGATCAATAGAGACAGAGAGTCAGTGAGGAAAGTCTGTGTACTCAGAGAGACTTGGGGAATCCAAGTAAAGTCTTATTGTCTTTTATTTGTTGTGTGAGGCTCCATTTGAGCTCACTGTTGTAAAACTCTACTTCTGAAGACATAATAGAGAGGCCACCACTAAAGGCTGGACCTGGAGATGTAGTCGAGGAGTTTTGGGTGAACTCCATATTAAACTTACTGTGTTTATGTGTGTTGTCGATTATGTTTCTTTAACTGCTTCATTGTCTATGTATTTTGCAATCTTATCGATCCATTGCACAAAGTAACATAGGCATATCCATGCACATGAGTATGTAATACATTAATAATTGTCTAATATCTCATTATCAGATCACCCCAATCCTACAAACAACTCCTTCCAAAACCTGGAAGTGAACTTGGCATATTTGTTTATTATGATCTTGGGAACACCATTCAACCTCACTATCTCCCTCATGAATACCTAAGCTACCTCACTAGCTGAATTAGTAGTCTTAATTGCAATCAAGTGAGATACCTTGCTCAACCTATCAGCCACAACCATGATGGAATCATGTTATCTCAATATCCTTGACAAAATTGTAATGAAGTCCGTGGAAATGACCTCCCATTTCCACTCTGAAAATAGAATAAGTTGTAATAGACCAACTGGATGCTTACACTCATCATTCACCTACTGATAGTCCAAACATCTTGCAACAAACTCAACCACTTACTTCTTCAAGTTTGACCAATGATAGAACTTCTTAACAATTGTCAAAGTATTTGGGTATCTCGGGTGGCCTAAATATGGCTTGACATGAAACTCCCTCAAGATAAGCTTCCTTAAATCACTTTTATCTGACACATAAATCATGTTCTTGAATCTCATCAAGCCATCTATCATGAGGTGATACTCCTCATCCATATCACCCTCACCCTGCTAATGCAACCTCTACTTCAGCTGCTGGTACTTCTCATCATGCTTCATTACATGCAATATTTGCTCCTATAACTTTGTCCCATATGAAATCATAGCTAAAATGTGATTTACTTGCACTCTCCTATAGAGAGCATCTGCAACATTTTTCTCCTTGCATTTGATGTTCCTAATCTCAAAGTTAAACTCACTGAGAGTAGCCAACCATCTAGCTTGTCTGACATTCAGATTAGGTTGTTCAAACAAGTAACTCATCCCGCTATGATCAGTCATAAAAAAAAACCTCATGCCAAGAAGATAATGTATCCACATCTTCAACACATGAATGATAGCTGCCAACTCAAGGTCACTAGCCACATAGTTCCACTAGTGCTCATTCAACTTCCTTGACTCATAACATGCCATCTATCCTTCTTGCATCATGACTCCACCAACTCCCTCCTTGAAAGAATTTGTAAAAACCACAAACTTCTTGTTAGGATATGAAATATTCAAAACTAGAGCATTTGTAAGAAAATACTTCAACTGCTTAAAACTAGCTATACACTCCTTAGTCCATTCAAACTTCTTCCCTTTCCTCTGCAAAGATGTGATAGGATAGCCAATCCTTGATAAGTCCCTAATGAATCGTCTGTTAGTGCCCTACAAGTCCCATGAATGATTTGACCTCATCCACATTCCTAGGACTTCACCACTCCATGATAGCTTTAATCCTTTTTGGATCCACTACTATCCCTTCCTCGGAAATAACATGTCCTAAGTAATGGATCTGAGACTAAAAGAAACTACACATGCTAAGCTTGGCATACAACTGATGCTATCTCAACAATATCAATGCTGTTGCCAAGTGCTCTGTATGCTCCTCCTCATTCTTGGAGTATATCAATATATCATCAATAAACATTTTCAAAAACTTGTCCAGATAAGGATGCAACACATTGTTCATTAAACACATAAAAGTGTTTGGAGCATTTGTAAGACCAAAAGGAACCACCATAAACTCATAGTGCACATACCTCGTATGAAATGTATTCTTGCAGATGTCTTCTTATTAATTTGATGCACACATGATGATATCCTGGTCTCAAATCAATCTTTGAAAACACTTTTTCTCCCTTCAGCTAATCAAACAAGTCATCAATCGGCGACAATGGATATCTATTCTTGATGGTCACCTTGTTCAACTACCTATAATCAATGCACAATACAAGAGTACCATCCTTCTTCCCCACAAACAACACTGATGCAGCCCAAGGTGATACACTTGGCCTTATGTATCCTTTATCAAGCATTTCCTAAGATGCAACTTCTATTCCACCAACTCTAGGGTGCTCATCCTGTAAGGTGCCTTAGATGTTGGTGTTACTCCTAACATTAACTCAATAGAGAAATACACTTCTCTATGAGGTAGTAAATCTAGAATCCTTGCAGGAAACACATCCTAAAATCCTTGCAGGAAACAAATCCTAAAACTATTGCAAAACATGATACTTATTCAAAACTTCATCGTCCTCAACCTCCTTCCCTTTATCATTGGAAATATGCACTACAAAAAATAAACATAATTTCCTGCAACTGCGCTTTGCTTTCATATATGTAATGATTCTCACTAATGTAGGCTTCTTCTTTCCTAGTAAGATTCTCCTTTCCCCATCATCATCTAGGAAATCAATAGCCTTGTCATAACAATCCACCTTGGTCCTATGAATGAGCAACTAATCCATCCTCAAAATCATACTATATGGTCCCAAAGGAAGCACATTTAGATGTGCTGATGTAGGCATACCATTCAGCTCAAATGCACAAGATCTCAACCAATGATGGACACTTCTCTTGGTCCCTATACCCAACTACAACAACCAAGATTCTGCATGCGGTTATTTATTCAATCCACACTGATCCACCAGGTCAGGATTGATATAACTATAATTAGATCCAAGATCAATCAAAATAGAAACAACATGATCAGAAAGCTCACCTTCCATCTCAATAATGGATGACTGAGGATCTACCTACCTATTATCCACTGCTACATAGATCCATGGAGAACTTTTTCGAACATCCACAACTATCTGTGCCTCTTGAGCATTATAAATCTGAGGCTTGCCACCCTGGTGCAATGGGAAATATTTCCTACAATGCTCTCCACCACAAGTCCAACACCTCAAAGGATTCCTACCATCGTTGAGGTCCATGTCCTTTCTCAACTACATTGAACTTCTTATAAGGTGCTACATTCTCCTTATCACCTACATCCTGAGGTCTTCCTCTCTTCTGAGGCCATTTTCCTTTAGTCTTCTCATTCCCTTTCTAATCTTGCTTAGGCTCAGATTTGTGCTTCGAATTATCATAAAAATGCTTAAACTTTCTAATGATTTCCTCTAGCGACTGAGGCTCATCAAAATAAATCTAGTATTTGAATGCTACTAGAAACCCAGTGATGAACCTTTGAATTTTGCTTTCTCATCCTTAAGATAAGGCACATACCTCAACAAATCTAGGAATCTACTATTGTACTCATCATTTGTCATTTAACCCATATTCAACTCATAGAACCCCTTAGCCTTGTCATCATAGTATATTTTGGATAGGTACTTCTTCTTGAAGAGTCTCATGAACTCATCCAAAGTCAAATCCTCTTCTCTAATGCCTCTAACATTATTCACATCTTCCCACCATATATCTACTTTCCTTTTGAGATTGATGGTAACTATCTTGGCTTTCATGTTCTATGAATACTTAGGCAATCTGAAGAATTTCTTCATCCCAAGCAACCATGATTTTATATCTTCTGATCTCTTCACCTCTCCATCAAATGTAGGAGGTTAGGCTTTATTGGAATCTTCTAGAAAATATCCCCTCTCACTCCTCCTATAAGGATGATGGTGCTGATGGCGATGAGGTCTCTCGAAACCAAAACTAGAATGAAATCCATAAGTAATACCCCTCCTGTCAGGTGTATCTAAAGATATGCCACCTATGTCTGTGTCATCTCTATCCAACCTATGTCCTCTATGAGACCTACTACCATATGCCCCATTAGTATTCTCCTCCTATCCATAACTGATCCCCATCTATCCCTGCTTCCACAAATATAAAATAATCTGAAGGACAACTGCATTAACCTATTCCTGCTTTTCTTGAGATCTGGAAAATATTTTTTGTGCCTCAATCAACATGCTATTATCTGCCTTGAAACTTATATTCTCTACCCTCAGACTCCTCAGTGTATCAACTAGATCAGGAGAATACTCTTCTCCTTAGTGCTCAACTAACCTTTCCCATTCCACTGATTTCACAATAGGTCTGTAAGGGGATTCATGTGAACTGTAGTCCACCCCAGTGTATCTTATGGGAGGCTATCTCATCTACACAACTTAGTCCAGATTAACACAATGTATATATGTATGTATATACATAGATAAGTATATACATAGATATGTATATACATATATATGTATATACATATATATACATATATATAGATGCACACACACACACACACACACACACACACACACACACACACTCACATAATGATTTGAGTGACATACTAACATACTAACATCAACATATCGACAACTTGCATGATAACACAAAACTGCAATAATAGCCACATGCATGATAACCTTAACCATCATAATGATTTCATAAAAATATGCATTTAACCCATCCATTCCAAGTGTTTGAACCCGGAAGCTCTGGTACCACCCTCTAATGGCTTCTCCCACATTTAACCACCTTTACAAGCTTTCCAAGGTAAACATGAGTTGAGTGTCGCTACAATATGACCCGACCTCCAATTTCCAGTTATGGAAGTGGGGTCTACTAACCAGAAGCTTATTGCCATCCCTTAGAGACTATAGATCACTCAGGAGCCTAACAACCACCCCAGGTGATGAATCCCCAAGCTGGAACTCATTTTCACAAGATTAGCTCCCCAAATGTACTGGTAACACAAATTACATGCGGTTGGGAGGATATAACTACATGCATAAGCCTTCATATAGGGATTATGACCCAAATTCCTCAATTCAGTGCCACTGGTTGCCAAATTTGTGCCACATTTTTAGGCTAGCCTCCAAACCACTACCCAGAACTGCCTATAACATTCTAGAAACATAACTAAGATAATCAAAATGATAAAAAATTAATACTTGAGCAATATTTTGATCTAGACATGCCTGATACATAATACTCATTTTGTCAAACATATGATAAAAATAGAAGCTACATGTCATGAATGCATATATGATCATAAACTTCCGAACTTCATCTAAGAATCACCAAGAAGGTTCTATGCCCTCTCAAGCTAGCTGCAACAACACTTGTTATCCCATGTATTCATCAACCATCCAATAACTTATCAAATCATGAAGCCATATTGAGAACTCATCATATAACCATGCATATAAACAACATATAACCAGAATAGAAACCATGCAAAATCAACTATAAGATCACCATAATAATCAGTACAAGTGCTCAGAGATCATAATAGGAAAATAACTCATATTGGCTTGTGGAAACACCAACCAAGTTAGGGACTTCCATGTATCACCTAACCATAGATTGGGTTGAACCAAAGCCTTCTTCCAACCAATAACCCTTGCACCATATTCCAAGAATGAATGTGGGATCATAAGGGTTAAACCAAAATAGAACCAACTAGGGCTTCTAGAGGCCAAACCACCTCAACCCTCAACCAAAATTATCTCACCTAATCGTTCTAGAAATCACTAATACCAGTCGGTCTCTTCCCAAGCTATCCAGGGCTCTAGGAATTATATCTCAACCCACAACCTCAAGGGACCAATTTGTTAAAGGGCTCTAGAGAACTACCATCTAAAAACCATAGCCTCCAGGGCCTCAAGTTGTTCTAGGGCTCCAAAGTTTTTATCCCAACCCATAACCATAGGGAACATGAGTGTTGGCAGTCTGGCACATGTTTGGCAGTTTTGGTACTATGGCATAGGTGTTGTCCTTGATGGAAACTCCCTCTGGTGACAGATCATAGTTCAGGCACTCAAAAAGAAGAAAAAGCCATATACTCAGGTTCACTTTGATGAAGCCACGTATATACACGGGTTGGACGTTCCCAAGGCGCGTATGCGTATACACGCATTTTCATGCAAGAAAAAGCATGTACATGTGGGAAAACTTGTTTCTGCTCCATGGTATTTAGTCCTTGGTATTTGAACCTATGGATTTGGGCCATGGTATCTCGTCATAAGTGTTGATCCCAAGTATTGGGTCCATGGTATTGAATTGTTATGGTTTTGGACCGTGGTATTGTGAAAGGCTTAAGACTATAAAAGAGGAAGGAGATCATTTGGCAAGGGATCAACTGAATTATTGAAAGTGCTAGATCTGGAATACAGTGATTGGGTTATGGTGCAGATCTGGATCTGAAGGAAGAAGGAACCTGAGCGCAAGGAGAAGGATAAGTTCTTTTGATGCGTCAAAATCTTAAGGCTTGAATGATAGTATATTTGTATGATTTTGATATGTTCTATGTGGCACTTGCTTGATCTATAAATCTGATAATCTGGTTAAACTAATATCTGAACATTCGAAGGGGTGAATAACCTTTATAGATTTGTACGTAGGTTCAGTGAAGCACAGGTGCGTATACACATAGGTTCTGTAAGGTGGAAGTGCGTATACGTAGGTTGATCTTAATACAGAAGCGTATACACGCAAGTTTCTGAATATTGAAGTAACGTACATCTCATAATTTATGTTCTAGCTGCTTCTGTTGATTATTGCAGTAATCTGGGTTTAGAATTTGAGGTGTGATTACAGTTACTGTGATCTGGGTATAGTTGACAGAGAAGTGTTTATTTTGATTCAGTCTTGATAGGTGAAATGGTGATTGGTTGATGTAGAAATTCTTGATGTTTGATTGATGTTATTTGTGGATCTAGTCTGAAAATTTATGAAACATGGTCCCTGGAGGAAAGAGAAGGTTGTAGCCTTCTACAGGTAGCAGCCTGCATACTAGTATCTAAACTAGTACAAGAACTAAGGGGGTTGTAGCTCCCTTCTAGGAGAAGCTGGAAAACGAGAGAGGGTTGTAGCTCTCTACTGGTAGTAGCCTGCGTTCTGGTAAAGGACTGCACCAGTACATAATCATTGTAAAAAGAAGTTTCTAATTAAAAGAAGATAGAGACAAATTGCAGCAGGTGGTTTTCACCCACATTGGGTTTCCACCTTATATCTTGTGTTCTTATGTGTGATTGTCTTCTGATTTGTTTTATTGTTCCTGGCAACTGTTTATATGATTCTAGTGCATAACTTAATGATCAACATCTGTAGAATAAAGTAAATTATAAATCTGCATAGCATACGCAGGTTTCCTTATCTGTAGTTGCATATATACGTGGGTTCATCTAACTGAAGTAGCGTATATGTTCTGGGTTTAAAAAAGTAAAGAATTGATCAGGTAATACTGATTCACCCCCCCCTCTCAGTATTATTTCCAACAATTGGTATCAGAGCAGGTCCTTCAGAAGAAGCTTAATCGCTTGAAGGAAGGTCTATCATCATGAGCAACTACGAGAGAGAAGCATCAATCAGGCCACCAATTTTTGATGGGACCAACTTCGTCTATTGGAAGGTAAGAGTCACAACCTATCTTCAATCTCTTGGTATAGAAGTTTGGGATATCATAGCTACAGGGTACACTTTTCCATCAGCAACTCCTACAGATCCGGCTGAGAAGAAATAGTTTGAAACAAATGCAAAGGCTTTCAACACTCTATTAGGATGTCTATCTCAATATGAATTCATCAAGGTCATGCAGTGTAAAACTGCTAAAGAAATATGGGACAAGATTGCGCTGAGCTATGAAGGAGATGAGCAGGTAAAATGAGCAAAACTTCAAACCCTCAGAATTCAGTATGAAAATCTAAGGATGTACAATGATGAAAGTGTGGCTAACTATTTCCTTTGTATAGATGAGATTGTTAATTGTATGAAAAATTTGGGTGAAGAAATAAAAGAGGCTGTTGTGGTTGAAAAGGTTCTAAGATCTTTGTCTCCTAAGTTTGAATCAAAAGTTTCTGCAATAGAAGAAAAGGAGAATCTACTGAAAATTACCACGTTGCAGCTACACGGAATTCTAACCACTTATGAAATGAGGAAAGGAGGACCATCAAACAGGAGAGAAGTTGCATTCAAGGCTTCAGGTAAAGGAGATTACTATGAGTCAGGACATATGTCAGAAGAAGAAGAAGAATCAAATTTTGTGAAGAACCTTCAACGGGGTGCTGGAAGATTCAGAGGTAAGTTACCCTTCAAATGCTTTGCT
>APFE030399197.1:7563-37129 GCA_000404065.3 Pinus taeda
TTACTTTTCCGCGACCAACGATTCTAGCCTTCCTATCATCCCCTAAGAATACATCACCACCATCATATTTCTCATACTCGTAGAACCACTCTCTATGGGGAGTGAAGTGAAAGGATGCACCTGAGTCAATCAACCAAGCCTCATAATCTACATTTGTAATTCAAGAATCCAAGTACACATCCCCACCTTCATCTGAGGTGGTTTTCGCCTCTATAGAAGGAGCATCATCAGATCCCTTTCCTTTATCAGGAGCTTTAGATTTCCCTTTTTTAGTGCCCTTCCTTTCCGCATTTGCAACACACCACCTTTACAGTTTTTCCTAGAGATTTATATCTCCCTCTAGATTTAGATCTCCCACTCGATGACTTATTTTTGTTTATGTTCTGGGACCATCCTCGTACAGACAAGGCATCACCATTCTAGCTCTCCATATTTTTCTGTCTTATCTCCTCCATCAGCAAGGATGAGACTATTTCATCAAACTGCAAGGTAATTGCATTGCTACCTATTGCAATAACTAGACTATCCCACGAATCTGGTAGAGAACACAACAAACTAATGCACTTATCTTCATCTGAAATTTTGATATCAACAGAAGATAACTGACTTACCACAGTATTAAACGCATTTAGATTCTCTGTCACTGAGTCTCCAACTTTCATCCTCAGGTTATACAGCTTTTTCTGTAGGAACAGTTTATTCACTAGAGACTTAGATTGGTACAAAGTCCCTAACTTGTCCAACAAAGCCTTCGACGTAGCTTCCCCTGATATATTTAGCAATACTGAATTTGAGACACAAAATCATATTGTGCTCTTAGCCTTCCAATCCAACTTCTTCCATTCTTCATCAGACACTCCCGTTGGTATAGTACCCGGATCTACCGCGATCCACTGATCTTTATCCACCAATAGATCCTCCATCTTGAGTTTCCATAACTCAAAACTCTGACCATTAAATTTCTCAATCTTTATCTTTCCACTGCTCGCCATATTCTTTCACCACCAAATTTGATCCTGCAGATCTCCCACTGGACAGGGTCTACCACAGGCCCGAGTGAAACCCCTCAGCAATAAAGGCATCCCCTTGAAGCCAAAATAACTCTGATACCAAATGTAGGTTTTAACCCTGCATAGAAATTAGCTGCATATGAATTCTAAAACACAGAAAATAAACAATGTGAGAGCATAACACATAAAACACATATACACGGAGATTTTCCCCTAGATCCCAAAACCGGGACTACCAGCTTTCTTTTTCATTATGTTCCTTTCAATGTTACAATACATATTTATACACACCGAAGCATCCAATAAGACGGACCGAAAACCATCGCATCTAAAACCATGGACCGAAAACCATCACATCCAAAATCATGTGTGAAAAATATGCACAAAACCATAGGTAGGTCAACCCAACCTAACATTGGTTCCAAAACCAAAATTTCCTGGGGCACTGCCCCAGACCCCATAGAGTGGGGTTACCTACACCCCTCAAACCCCCTGTGACTCCCCCTCTATGCAACGAAGGGGGGGGGGAATTGGCTCTGCCCCCCCTCTAACCCCCCGGTTATCGATGTGGTCTAGTCATGGAAAGAATATAACACAACCCAGCATTTATGAATGGTTTGTCATGGTTTTATTATGGTTATAGGCTTGGTTAAATGATGTGATCTCGTTATGGATCTTATTCATGATTTGATAAGTTAAAAAATGGTTATGTGAATGCATGGGCTAACTATTGTTGTTGCTGCTAGTTTGAGATGGCATTGAGCCTTGTTAATGATTCCTTGATGAAGTTAAGGATACATTGAACAGATATGCATTCATGACTTGTAGTTACTATGTTTACCATGTGTTTGACAAAATGTTCTCATGCGTTTGGAAAATTTTGAGCAAAATTTAGCCTTAGTACTTGTCATCACCTTACACTTGATTTTGGAAATTTTGGGTTGCTCTAGGCAATCACCTGTAGGCTAGTCGTCAAAATTTGGCACTTATTTCACAGTCGCATGCATTGAATTAGAAAATTTTAGTTACAATCGCATAGAGGGAGGCATGTGCATGTGGCTAGATATTTCTAGATGCACTCAAGACAACTTATGCATGCAACTGGGCTACGACATCAGTTAAAAAGAATTTCCAACTCAAGTTTTGATCACTAGTGGTTGTGATCTGACACCTAGGTGACATGGTGTCCATAAGAGGTTTCAATAAGTTTTTGGTTAGTAGACCGCACATCCATAAATCGAACTTGGATGTTGGGTCATGCCATAATAACTCTCAGATCATGTTTACCTGGAGACCTTGTAAAAGCAGGTAAATGTGTGTGATGGTGTGGTTACAATGTTTCTCACCTACTGCCATGGTTTCCCATAGCATTATTGAGGTGTGGAACGATTTCTTCCAATTGTGGGCATGTTGGCATTTGTAATGGAGGGCGCAATAGAAAGCCCTTTTCATTTTTAAATGGGAAAAAATCGCCTTGCATGGAGGTCTCGAGGCCAATAGGACTGATGACTTAGGCTGAGGTGGCAGATGCCATGTAAGTTGGGCATGGCTACGTGGTTACCATGTAGAACTTAGGATGATGTGTGTTAGTGGTGTGGAAAGTATGTTGATGTGGCACAATCTCAGTGTGACATGTAGTAGGAAGAAACGGTCTTTTCAGACGGCCAAGGGAGTTAGTTTTGGATGACATCATCTTGATGTCAGTGTGACATCATAAGGACACAGTCGAAGCGGTGATGTGGAGGATGATGCTAACCTAACATGCGACGACTATATATGGTGCTACCTAGGTGACATGGAGGATGATTCTAACATGGCACCTAGGTGCACATGGCTGGGAGCCACATCACCAAGGAGCTCAAGTTCACAGTGGTATTTACAATACCCTATTCACAACAGGGCATGGAGTCAACAAAATTCATGGGATGAAGACTAACCCTTTCACTTGATGTAAACATTTAGGTCATGCCATAGGCATTGGATCAGAATACCCTTAGGGGTGTGGCATAAGGGCATGGTGGTGCTATGACGTGGTGGGAAACATGTTGGACCATGTGTGACATAGCATTTCCATGTGGGTACCATGTGGAATATCCTTGTTGATGTGGCAAAGGGTTAAGGGGCCCAAACTTCAAATTAAGGTACCAACCTCACTGGAGGCACCCACTAGCTTCTTTAAATTCGTATGGACCTCTTTACAAAATCTTTCGAACTAGATCCACCTGCTCTTTAAACAATATAAATATCCAAATTGAATAACCTATTGTTTTCAACATTTTGTCTTGCCAAAACTCTATTCCAACCTGCTCATCAATCTGGTCACATTAAAACTTGTTGTAGCGGCTACAACCACCCTGTAGGTTTTAACCCGGTACATAAATTACCTGCATACGAATTCTAAATCACAGGAAAAACAAAAATGCGAGAGCATAACACATAAAACACATATACACAGAGATTTCCCACTGGATCTCAAAACCGAGACTACCATCTTGATTTTTCATTATATTCCTTTCAATGTTACAATACATATTTATACATGCCGAAGCATCCAATACCATGGACCGAAAACCATCACGTCCAAAACCATGGACCGAAAAAAAAAAAAACCATAGGTAGGTTCGCCCAACCTAATATAGGGTCCAAAAAAAAAATTTCTCGGGGCGCTGCCCCAAACCCCGTAGAGGGGGGCTACCCACCCCCCTCAAACCCCTCGGTTCACTACATAGGTTAGTCATGGAAAGAATATAACACAACCCAACAGAAGGAATTTTAGGTATATCACCAAAAGAGCACACCTTGTCACCCACAGGCTAACGGGACAGTGGAGGTGTTAAAACTTTGTTGCTCCCAAATGACATTGTTTTTGAGGTACGCACTTAGGGTAGGTTCTTGTACTAAAGTTCGAAGATTGGGACCTCGCAGATCACGAAAAGTTCCTGCATTTAGTGACTAAGCAGCTAATGCACTGACAAATGGATATGACTACTGGAACAATTGAATTAGAGCCACAGACATGGCTCAGGGGTGTAGAGAAAGCTAGGCTACTTAACCTTCTCTAGGTAGCAGTTACCACCATGCCCCAGTGACCATCTTTGTCATTAGGAAACTGCTCTGATTGGTGCATGATGGGTGTTTGTGGTTGGAGGAGCCCATTTCCATCACAAACCACTTGATCCATCGAATCACACGACTGCCTTACTCAAGGGAGGATCCAACCAATATATCAAAATGAAAAGGCGGTGAGCTGGCCCTCATGGAAGCTATGAAGAATATATTCAAGTTGGAGAAGAAGAAGCGGGGATATGTCATTTCCAGCATTAACAACCCTACAGTCAAGGTAGTAGTGCAAATATTAGTAGGGAAGGTGATGTGGAAGTGCCATGAAGATGAGGTGTCCACGCCTGTGATCACATTAGCAGCCCAATGCGCTGAGGGAGTCTAGTTCAACTGGGTGAATTATCTATGCGACGAGTTCCTTGCAAACTATCGCGAGGCACAAGAGTAGGGCAAGACGTTCCACTATGCGTGGCTCTTACTCTCGATTGTGCTTGTGGCATGGGAGCTGTTAGAAGACAACCAATTCCCTTTGATCACGCCCAACATTCCAGAGGTAGCGATGCTTCACTGTGGGCAACAAAGGATGCGCAGCACATAAAAGAAAGCAAGATCTTTTGGATCTTATTGGAAATGAGTATCCAGATGGTGATCAATTGCAAGCCACGGTTGTTGTCCATAGTATATGCCAGTTTGCAGAGCTTTGCAATGTTCAAAGTGGATTTCCACCATGTCTTTATTAAGGCGTGAAAGGACCCTATGAAGACATGGCATAACTTACCATATCTGGCAACTAATTATGTGATATTTGTAGTCTTCGAGTCTTGGCCGTCGGAGTGACATGCTGCAACAGACTCCATGGTGGGAACAGACAAGTTTGCCACATAGCGTAAGAAGGAAGAAACAAAACTTATAATGGCGCGACTGGCTGAGAAGCATAGGAAAGAGGAAACAGAGGCTAAGATCTAGGCAGCAAACAACGCCGCGAAATTGGCAGAACAGCAAAAGACAAGAGGAGAAGAGCACGAAGGACAGAAGTCACCATCACCCAGGGCTGACGAAGAAATAGAGGAGCTGACATAACAAGGTGGCATAGATCCACAGACACCATTCACCCAACTCAAGTGTCAGCGACCACAAGAGAAGGCAGTTCCACAGAAGAAAACCAAGGCTTCAAAGACATCCTTCGACCCAATCACCTTCACTGAGGGGGATTTGCATGATATTAGAGAAACGTTGAGGGATGTCACCATGGAGGCCCTCCAACATTTCAAAGAGAAATAGCAATTGGTATTAGGGGCTCTCCAGATAGAGTTGTAGGAGTTTCAGGCTTGCACTCCACAAGCTGGCACAGTGTCCACCAGCCTCACGATTGGCACATCAACTACCGCGGAGATGTTGCGCACAAGGGTGACCAATGCGATAGTGGTACCAGATGGGGCATTTACTATAGAGAATGAGGCTGATAGGCCCATGGTCAGCAGCCTAAAAGGGGTGGGATTAAATACGACCATGCTCCCTTAAGAGACGCTCCACCTCTTTCAAGATGGAGTCACCACGGAACTTAGGGCCCGAGAGAGTCACGCTCTGCAGGTGATGAGTGAGCATCACATCAATATTGAGCATTTGGGTCTGCAGCACAACGAGGCAATGGAGTAGAATAAGAAAATCATGTAGGTAGTGCAGGAAGCCTGCCGAATGGTCCCGGGGTTGGACATTCAGGCAGAGAACCAGTTGAGGTGCGTGTCTGTGAGTTGGCCACAGGGGTGCACGTCGTTCAGATAGAGATGGCCAAGATTTAGTTGGAGTTGAACTTGCAGATCATAGAATTGAAGTTGAGGACTCAGCCTTCAACCCCGTCAGAAGTTAGGGAACAACGTTCCACCACTGTTACAATAGTAATAGCGGCAATCGACAGTGTAGTAATAGACTACACGTGACTTTTTGAACAGTCATTCGAGGTCCTAACTACCCTGTAGGAGGACCTGAATGTAGAGTGCCTGGAGATAGAGGCACATGAGCTACAACAAAGATATGATGAGGTCAAAGGGACTGCACAGATGGTTTCCCTTACACAGAGGCTCGCACAGATGCAGGAGGCAAAGGTGCTTAAGCAACAGGTGGATGCACTTGGCACAAAGAAGTGGTCCTAAAAGTGCACCTACAACCATGGCTAGATGAGGCATGTATGATCACAAATTACATTGAAGGAAAGCTTGAAAAACTACAGGCAACTCAACAAAAGATTCAGGGTGGCAGTTCAGCGGCAGTCACCGAGTAGAGAGTGGAAGAAGTCCAACAAGTGGCCACTCAGTGCGCTGCCAAGGTTGTGGTCATCCAAATAGAGCTGGGAGGTCTTCGCGCTAAGATCTCTGCACCTGTAGAGTGACTAGAGGGCGAGTCACGATGTTTGTGTTGGGGGCCTATTGGGTGCAAGATCCCCCAAGGGTCGTTTTGGGGATAAAAGCCCATATTTTGGTTAAATTTTGTAATCCAAGTGTAGAGACTCTGTATTTTATGGTCGCGGAGCATGTAGGTGTTAAAGAGTCATAGGGTTGTCTCCCCTTATTTTGGAAATGTAATGTTGGCTGTAAAATATCTACCCATGGTTCACGGACCATGGGATTGTATAAATAGAGCTAAGCTCTAAGTAGTTAGATAAATGGAAAGGAAATAAGACAATGAAGAGAGTCATAGCTTTAGAGCAAGAAGTCTAAGTCTTGAGTCATAGCATAGGTAGAGGCTTTACAACTGAGTGCACAGAGGCCTTGGGTAGAAGTCCGCGGCTGAGTGTGCGGACCCCTGCAGCTGAATGCGCAGGGTGGGTCAAATCTATAATCATCCAGAATTATCAATAAAGAGAAGTATACTACAGTTTCTACATCTTTATTTCCTGTTTATGCATCTTGTTATGTTGGGTATGAATTTCACTTATAATGCTTATACGATGCGTGAACATATGTAAATGTGTTGGTTAAGTGAACACAAGTAAGAACATCTATTTACACAAAGCTAACTAAGATCGGTTAACAAGATAAGTAAGACATGTAGCCTAGTTTGGGGGATATCACAGTTTGTTGCCCTAGCAGTGCGAAAGGCCTGAGCCACAGGTTAGGGCTGCGCGAAAACCAACTATACACTTTTGTGAAGGTACTGGAGGGTGGAACAGAGGGCTAAGTAACATGCACGAATGTAGGTATAGCTGGAATAAAGCGACATCACAACCATCTCAAGGGTGCAGAAACTTGGTTCCAGCATCCCCCAATACTACTTCGGTCTGCGCTTTGCGGATTAATGCCAAAAGGGCCAGTAGTGAAGGGATTTGTTTGGCTAAATAACACTGAACCTTGGTTAGGCCCCCTAAAGACAACAATAAATAAGCTAGTTGAAAGGTTCATTAGGATTCAAAATTTTTTATTCAGCTAAGAGTAGCTATTGATACCAGGGCTTGACCTTGTCATTTTTAACTTTCATGTCATGTATGAGACTACTATTTTATACTAATGAGAAGTTTGTTATTGAGCTGCATCTAAGCTAGTTATAGAGGGTTGAAACACTTAGGTTTGGGCCTAACCCAGAGGCTTTAGTCCCTCTTCTGTATTTATGCCTTATTCTTATTTCCAAGCATTTAATGTCTTTCTTTTGTTGTAGTAGATGCTAAGATATCAAAAATTGTGATTTCAGGCTTCCCTATTACCTCTCTTGTGGGAAGATTGATTGGAAGGATTTACAATCTCAGTCTAAAAAAAATTGTTTATGATTTGTTGGAAATAGATAGATGTTAGTTATCCCTTTTCATGATTAATTTATTCAACTTGGGAGATATTTTAGTGATCAGAGTAGTGTTGTGAAATAGAATAGATATTAGTCAAATTCAACTTATTTTTTCCTTAACAGTTTATCTCACTGTGTTATTGATCATTTGATGCATGCATTTTTTCAGTTGAAGGGTTGTGATTGATCTGTAGGGGTTTGCACATCTTTTAATATCCACTTGGACTTATCCATCTTCTCCCTTTACCCTTCACACTTCTCTCAAACTCGGTTTCCATAGTCATTCTATTAGGCAATTAAGGACATTGTGGGCATCCACCTTGATGCAAGATAGACCTCCGAGAGGTCCTGGGCTTGGCTAGGAGTATTACCAAACCCTCCTACCTCATCCATCTTATCCTATCCTCAAAACACCATCTCCAACCTCAAAAGGCTCTCGAAAACCCTCCTATAGCAATACAAGGCCTCCTGTAGCACCATTTTTCTCCATATGTTTTTCTCCCCACCTCGACCTTAGCTTGGTTAAGATGAATAATGACCCATAACCTATGATTTGATGTTTAATAGAAGCTATTATACCAATCTAACCTCCTCTTTTCCTCACTGCAAAACAAAGTAAAATTAGTGTTTTTATTCACATGCATGTTAGAAGTTAGGTTTCTAATTTTCAAGAACATGTAAAGTAGATTAATGATACATGAAAGTAGGTTATTGGTTTGATGAAATGTTATAAATGGAGTAGCTTCACTTCTACAAGTAGACTAGCCCTTTCCCTCTCATCTAATGCTAATTAGAAACTACAAGTTGAATGAATGGAATTTTCACTTTCATAGTTAAAATCAATTCCATCAGGAGTTTTTACTATAGTTAAGTTGGAGGAATGGTATCTGAACACCTTGATTTGATGTCATGACTGAGGGTAGCATGAGTAGAACCTAACCTGTTGTTCATACAACACTTTCACCTCTAAGTTTCTATGAACCATGGGTTGATAATTTAAGTTGAGGAGCCCTTGGGAGTTGCAACACTCTTGGTGCAATACCAAGGATCACAACGTTTTGGCACCATTGAAAGGGAGGTGTCTAAGTATGTGTTGTTTTTACTTAAGCATTGTTTTTTCTATTTTAAATTAGTCCTATTTCTTTAAAAGGTGAAAAAATAAAAACAAAAATGTTCTTTAATTCCTTGTAAGAGTATGTATAACTAAGGAAAATTGTTACCAAAAACCCCCACACCCTCAAGCAGCCAACCTGCACTCTTCTTCGATGACCGTGAATTTCCCTCTCTGAGTATAGGGGAGTTAGAATACTCTCTAGGTGATCCAACTAAAACTTTTGAATATCTTATTAGAGAAGAGGAACCCACCTCACCTACCCAAACCATGGCTAAAAACAAGAACAATGAGATTTTCCCCACCAGAGAAACCAATGGAGAGGCTAGAATGAAAAATATAAGCCCTACTGCTCTTCCACATTTCGATGGCCTAACCTCTAAAGATCCTGACACCTTCATGTTTTATTTTGTTGTTGTCTATAGGACCTATGACTATGCCTTTGATGAGAAGAAGTTGAAGTTGTTTCCTTCTACCCTCAAAGATGTAGCCTTGTGTTTGTTTATGAGTCTACCTGGAGGCATCATCACCACCTGGGACCAAATGTAACAAACCTTTAATGATAAGTACAGAGATTACTGTAGGTCCAAAGAAACAAAGGAGGAAATATTTAGGATGACCCTTGGACCTGATGAATCTTTGGAGAACTATGAGGAGAGGTTTCACCTCAATTATAGGAGGGCCAATTGTACCCTTGATACTAAGTCACTCGAGCTAGTTCTTCTCTGAGGGATCATGGAAGATGTAATGGAAACCATAAACATGCTATATCACAGAGTTATCTACCAATTACCTTATGATGACACCAAAACTGTATTCAATAATTAATCTAGTGGTGTTAGGAAGAAGGGTAGGTCTAGTCAAAGCTTGGCCAGTTCCTCTCCCTCCACAATATCCATCAAGCATGAGATAGGGAATATGTTGGAGGATTTCAAGAGTGAAATGTTGCATACCTTTTCCCTACAAATGGATACTATGTAAATAAAAATAAATTCAGAGGAAGACGAAAGGGCACTAGAGATGTATTAAAAGACATCCTAGGAATAAATTCCCACTAAATGTCATAGAAGTCTACCTAGTATGTGAAGAGAATCATGCAACATACAAATTACCCTCTCTTCCAAGCCTAAAGGTTATGGTATCAGGAAGGAGTAGAGAGTGAGTCAGAACAACTTTTCTTCATTAACCAAAGGAGATTTTGAGGACATCGTCCATATAAAAAAGGCTTGAAAGGTGCACATTATCCTCATTGCAATCCAAATCAAAATGCACCTTTCCAGCCTTAATACCCTTCCACTCATCCATCATGGTCCACACCTCCTCCTTGGCCTTATACTCCTCCATACCCTCCTCATCCTGTCAACCATCCTTTTCAGCCATATCCACCACAATCTTCCCAATGGGGCAACCCCTCAAAATGGTGGAGGCCTAAAAAAAACCAACCTCTTGCTTTACTTCCTCTAGCCCAAACTCAACCACAACTAACTCATCGTACCCCACCTAGGAAAACTCAAATTTCTGATCAACCCAATCCAAACCTAAACAATAAAAAACACGTCTACAATGAAGAGGCATCCTATCTATCTTATGTTGTGGAAATCCAAGATATCAACCTTCGGTCTAGGAGGTTTCTCCTAGATAATCACCCACCTTCTCCACCTAAAGATTTTGAAAAAGATAAGGAAGAGAGTGCCCCTCAAGTCAATACACCCCCCTATCCTAAAAGGTTGGTCTACCCTAACCAACACACCCCAAAAGAGGTTGAAATTTTGGGAGAATTAAAGAATTTGTGTGCCACGATACCCCTTTGTCGGGCCATTAAAGATGTTCCCATCTACAACAAGTTTATTAAGGAAAAATGTTTCAAAAGTCCTGGGAGAAGAAGAAGAGATACAACCATCATCAATGTTGTTATACAACTATCTAATATGATGCTAGGGAGGGTAATATCCCTAAAATACCTAGACCCTGGTAACCCAGTAGTGGATGTGCACATCCATGAAATTATGGTTCCTAATACTCTGATTGATCTTAGGGATGCAATCAATGTGATGAATAGGGAAAACATGTTGAAGCTCAATCTCCAAGGGGATTTTAGAAGGACCACCACATTGCTGAAACTTACAGACAAATACATAGTAGCTCCTGAGGCAATTATTAAGGATTTCAAGGTATCCATTAACTCTTGGGAGAACCCTACTAATTTCCTAGTCCTCCAGCCCAAAACCGAGTTTAATGGCTATAATCTCATATTAGGAAGACCTTGGTTGGCCATTTATTATGCCTACATTAGTTTTAGGGTTGGGAACATGACTATCAAGAATGGAGATTTATTAAAAAGACTTGTATTGTATCCTCCTTCTCAACCTTCTATTGAACATGATTTATCCATATGGTTAGATAACGAGAAGAGGATGAATTGTATCACACAACCCCCTACCCAAAATGCACTCTAGATACTATTATAGGAGGGGAACAACTTGGTGAAGATGACCTTATTGACCATATCTTACAGAACTAGCCTCCCACTGCCATACCAGTTTATGAATTACTGAAAGAACCAAAGAGTAATCCCTGAACTTACTTGTGATCTATGTACTCTAGCCTAGAACATGATAAGATTGTAGATTTTGTCCCATCTATAACTCTAAAGATCAACCCCTCTCTCAACCAAATAGGAAGAGAAATTGTGCAATTTATTAAGGCAATGTTGGGATGCTTTTTCTTAGGATTATAAGGAAATAAAAGGCGTGCTCCCTTAGTTTGTACTCATCATATTTACATCAAAGAGGGATGCAAGCCTATGTGCCAGCCCCGTAGAAGGATGAAGCCAACTCTTATGGACATTGTGAAAGAAGAATTACAAAATCTATTGGATGCAGGGTTCATATACCCCATTTCAAATAGTGAGTGGGTGTCACCTCTTGTTTTATTCCCCAAGAAGAATGGGAAGTGGAGAATGTGTTGATTACCAGGAACTTAAGAAGGCTACAAAAAGAACCATTTTCCTTTGCTCTTCATTGACCAAGTCCTAGATGGCCTTGCAAGAAACAAATTATTCTCCTTCCTGGATGGATTTAGTGGATACAACCAAATCCAAATCAATCCCAAAGACTAAGACTAAGATAAGACCACATTTACATGTCCTTGGGGTACCTTTTCCTATAGAGTTCTTCCATTTGGTTTGTGCAATACCCCTAAAACTTTTTAGAGGGAAATTTTGAGTATTTTTGTTGAAATTGTTAATGACTCTGTTGAGATATAACAGATGATTTCACTCCTTATGGATGTGACTTCCAAGAATTTCTTCTTAATATGTGCAATTTCTTGAAGCAATGTATTGAAATGAATCTCTCATTGAGCCGAGAGAAATGTGATTTTTTTATGGATGCAGGGATTGTCCTTGGCAATTCCATATCCAAGGAAGAAATATAGGTTGACCCAAACAAGATTTCCATCATCAAAAGGGTCCCTATCCCTCAAAAGAAAAGATATGTAAAGAGTTTCCTTACATTAGATGGGTAGTATAGAAGCTTCATTAAAGATTTTAGCAAACTAGCTTCAACTTTGTTTGGACTGCTAGCTAGAGATTCAAATTTTCTTGGAAAACAACTATCAAGAAGGCTTTGGAATATTGAAAGAAAAATTGACCATTACACCCATCCTTAGGCGTCCCAACTAGGCAATACCTTTCCATATACACACATATGCCTCAGATAAAGCTGTAAGGGCTTCCTTAGGATAAGTGAAAGACAAATTGCCTTATGATATCTATTGAATCAATAAGAACCTTTCTAAATATTAGTTAAATTATACTGTCACTAAAACATAACTCTTGGTTGTGCTGCATTCTTTGATCAAGTTCTAGGATTATATCACTGGTTATCAAACTTTGGTTCACATTGATCATGCATCCATTAAATATTTAATGAATAAACCTTATGTCAATGCTAGGATAATTATATGGTTTATTAATGCAACAATTTGATTTGACTATTATTGATAAACCAAGGAAAGAGAATGTGGTTGCATATTTATTATCAAGACTAACCCTACCTTGCAGGAAAGGAAGAAATGATAGATGATCAACTTCCAAATGAACATCTCTTTTCCATATCAGTGCTTTCTCCTTGGTTTGTTTATATATCAAACTATTTGGTTGTTGGGAAGTTCCCTTCTAACCTATCCTCTAAGGAGAAAAGAAAGATTTTTAGGAAGAGTGCTCCATTCACTTGGATTGGGGGAAACCTTTTCAGATTGGGGCCAGATTAGATCTTGAAAATATGTGTGAGGGAAGAAGAGGTCTTTGGCATCCTCTCAACATTCCATGATGGACCCTATGGAGGACACTTTGCTACTAAGAGGACAACCTTCAAAGTTTTACAATTAGGTTATTAGTGGCCCATTTTACATTAGAATGCAAGGAGGTACACCACCAGGTGTGATCAATGTCAAAGATTGGGTAAGCCAACACCCAAGGATGAAATTCCCTTACAACCTCAAGTAACTCTAGATCCATTTGAAAAGTGGGGCATCGATTTCATTAGACCTATTGATCCCCCATCAGGAAAAAAAGGTATATCATTATATGCACTGATTATTTAACTAAATTTTCTTAAACAAAAGCAGTAAAGGAAACAAATAAGAAGAAGGTGGTTGAATTTCTGAGGGAGAACATCTTCTACAAATTTATCTTTCCAAGGGAAATAGTCATTGATCAAGGAGCACAATTTACATCAAGTTTGATTGAATATATTATGAAGGAGAACCACATCAAGCACATGACATATACTACATGTCACAATCAAGAAATGGGCAGGTGGTAGTGAAAAATAGAGAATTGGAGAACATCCTTACCAATGTTGTTAACAACAAAAAAAATATCGAGTAGACAGACTTGTGGAAGCCACTTGGGCCTATAACAACACTTGGAATACCACCACTAGATTCATTCCATTTGAGCTGGTCTATGGGAAGAAGGCCTTATTGTCTATTGAATTTGAGTACAACACCTTAAGGGTGGTAGCTCAATTAGACTTGGATCTCACTACAACATAATAGGAAAGGATGATCCAACTCAATGGTCTAGATGAATTCATAATGTAAATTCTCCTGCACACTAAGGTGATCGAGCTAAAAAGGAGGATTTGACATGATAAGCACATCAGGGAAAGAAATTTTAAAGAAGGAGATTAGGACTTGATGTATGATTCCAGATTCAAGGATTTCAAAGGGAAGTTAATGACAAGATGACTAGATCCCTATATGGTAGAGAAGTGTCATGAGAATGGGTCTATCAAAATTAGAAAAATTAATGAGGAAGAGATTCCCTTACTTGTCAAAGGTCATAGGTTGAAGTTGTAAAAGAAACCCTTGTCTAAGGAATAATTTGTTAGTTAAATTAGCAGAGAGTTAAATTTGATTGGGAGGCTCATAGCCCTCACTCCACCAAATTTATAAAAATAAAAAATAAATAAGATGACCTAGATGAAAACCTCCATGAGGCAACTGAGGCCAAATTCTGAGTTAAAAACCTCTTTGAGGCAACCTAAGAGCAAAAAAGGATTAAAAAATAAAAGATCCCTACGTGAAAAAAATCCTTTGAGGCACCTAAGGAAGGCATGTAGGTTGAAAACCTCTATAGAGGCAGCTTGTTTGTCTCGAAAAACAAAAGAGAAATATAAGGAAGGAGTTTTTACACCACTTTTGCTAACATTTTCTTTTTGCAAGACTCCAAACAGTGATAGGATCATGGTTACAGAGCACAATATACAAGTGTATTCCTCCATTATTCCACCTATACATTTCATATTCACACTCTCAACTCACATACCCACCTCTCTCCATCATCCTATAAAAAAAAGGCTCCAATTTTACCTCCTCGCTCTGAAGCTACAAGAGGAGCCTATAAGGCTACAAGAGGATCATGTAATTCTATAAGAGGAGGATCCAATGGGAAAAAGAGACTATAAGGCCATATTATCTCTAGGAAATTCTAGGAGGGGTCCTCCAATGTCAACCCCATCACCCATCCACTCCATCTAGCCAAAATTTTCTAAAACATTCCACTATGTCATGCATCTAAAAAAAAACATAGAAAATCCTTGATTTCTATTCTTATATCACCTACACCAATTCCTCATGATCCTAATCCTATCCTCATGCCTTTCATCACTTTCCCTCAACCTACCATTCAAAATGAAGACTTGAAGGGAGGATTAAATGAATACTGTAGGAAGGAGACTCCTCCTATAGCAACATGTACATTCACAATAGATCTCCCTGAAATTATTTTTTTCACCCATAGAGAGCATCATGGAGCCATTTATGTAGTAGAGAGGAGGCACATAATCCTTAGGATGTAACAAATCTAATCCACCAACAAAAACTTGGACATAGGGAAGGCACCTGCATACACAACAAGGTTACCAGTCAGAAGATCATCAAGTTATGAAGACCTAAACAAAAACAAGCCAAAGAAACAAACTCCCTCAAGATCATAATGTTATAAGGCCCAACTCCACCATGCAACCATCTCCATCAATTCAATACATAGGTAGGCTTAGGTATGAAAACCTTCACCTATTCCTTATGCATAAATTCTAAAAATTAATGTGTTAATGGTCGAGAAATGATTTTTAATAGGTTGGAGGTGGACAGTGAACTTGGCTACTCTTAGGTAGTTAACTAAAGTTCATATTAAGTCACCCAAGCAACGTGAAGATGTCAAATCAAGTAGGGTGGTGCTTATGAGGGGTGAGGTGATATTCATGAGGAGAGGGGTAATGATTGTGAGTGGGGACAATGATTCATAAAAGGAAACTCTTGTATGTGCCATGTCACCAAAGCACTTTGAGCCTTTACCAAAAAGGGAATATTATGTATTAGGATCAACTCCATTTGCACCATTTCTCATTTCAAAAAAGAAGTTAGAGGAAGGTCGAGCTATTGATATCAGACTTCCTAGGGTGCTACCAAGCATTTTGGAGCTCTGTTTGAAAGTGCTACATGAGGAAGCTATAGGAGGGTCTAAACTTTTATTAGAGCGCTGAGAAGGAGATACATGACGGAATTTATGGGTGAAAGAGAGCCACAGTGACCTAAAATTTTCTTCAACCCTCATGTACATATAAAGCTATTTTGAAAAGGAGTAAGTGTCTTCCTCCCTCCTTGATTTCCATACAATTACATGAGAAATTCTGCCTGAAGTTGGTAACCTGTAATATACAATTGAGCAGTACATATTTTGGAAATTGTTGTGTGTAAAGGCAAGATAGGGGAAGAGAAAAATAATTTTTTTTGGTATAAATTATAGAATCATTCTCCCTCAATGATAAAAATGAGGTTTAACATTATTTCTACCACTAAGATTTCTCTAAAGAAAATTTAATTTCACACCTAAGTAACACCAAGAAGGGGCATTAGAAAAAATGGGGAGAGGATTTAGTAGAAGAGAGCCCACAGACCAAGATAATTCACCAACACCCTCCTGAAGTGAGCATTTTTAGAAGGCATCAATGGATTGGTTTCTTTGAATTGTTAAAAGGGTATGATCTCACTAAGCTCAGAAACTGCACAATGCACTAAACTAAAAAGTTGCCTAGTTCCCCATAATTGCACAATATTTACTAGAAGCATGCATGACAAGTTTACAAAGAAAATCTAAAAAGAAGAAAACATCCCTAAAAAATAGGGATCCATTATTATTTCCCCGAAGGTGGCACATTTCTATTTTTATAATTTTTTTCCAAGTGTTGCTTTTTCCTTTATTTTAGGCATGCGTGTCATAAAGCCTCATTTTATCAAATCTAGTTAATTGACACCTCTAAATCTCATTTGCACATTCTATATTGGAGCTCTAGCATTCTATATGAGATCAAGGAACCTTTGATGGAGTCGTCATCGCTATTCCAGGTGAGTTTTTTTTTTATTGCCTTTTGTCATTATTTTTGTCGCTTTTTGTCGTTTCTCTTGTGTGAGTGTTGTTTTACTTGTTTATCTTCATGGTTGTTGGTGTTTCAACATTTTTTTTTCTTTTAGAAGTGTTTTTCCATTTTTTGGTTTTCCTTGCACAAGTGTCACATCAATTTTCATTTTTTTGCATCAATGGTGACCATTTCAGTGACTCTCCTCGCATATTTTTTTTTCCTTCCATTTGTTGATTTTCTGCACTTGATTCACCTTGATTCATCTGTACTTAGTCAAATCCACACTTAATCTCACATCATCTCTTAGATCTGCTTGTTTCCCACACCTTCACTAGGCAGATCTGCACTTTTCTTGGCTAGTTTTACCTTCGCTAATTGGGCATTATGCAATCCTAAGGCTCAAGCCAAGAGTACAGGCTGACCCAACTAGCCATTGTGTAGTTCCAAGGCTCAACCTGTCACATTCGTCACTGAGACTATGCAATGCATAGTCTCTACCCAAGATGAAATGTGCATTACGTAGTCTCAAGCCTCATGTTTCACGCTTGACTATTGGGATTTCACAATGTGCAGTGCCCATAGCTAGTCCCCCTCACCTATTCATGGAAACTATGCAATCACTCTCACTAGTTTCCTAGTTTGCTTCTTGATCATGCTTTGAAGTTAGATTTGCAAAAGCTAATGTTTGCTTGCCATGAGTTCCTTTTCTATCCCATAGGTACCACAATTGTTGAGAAAATCTCTCCAACATTCATTGTTCCCATGGCACCCAAGAGAGTTTCTTCAAAAGATACCACTAAGAGAAGTACATGGGAATAAGTTGAGCGAACACCAGTGGACTTTCCAGTGTATGCAGACACTCAACTAGTTGTAGAAAAGGATTCAGATCTAACATGGAAGAAGGTTAAGGAATCTTTTTAGCAAGGAGCTTCAAAGAATATCTAGAGGACTAGCAGGTTTGCAACAACGTTCAACGGTCAAGATTACAAAAGATTGCATGTAGGTATCCAACCTTCCCATGTGTAGATGTCATCATCTTATAGTCCAGTGAAGGAAATAAGTTGCAAGATGGAAGCAAATCCTATTGTTATGGACACGACTTTAGTAAGTGAGGAAAAGAGGAAATAGAATTACAGAAAGCATAATGAAGGAAGAGAGAAGCACAACGGAATAAAATGGAGGAAGAGAAGTAGAAGCAAGAAAAAGAAGAAAGGAAATGCACAATAACAGTAGAAACAACACAGAAGAAAGATGAAGAGAACGAATAGAACTAGAAAACATAAGAGGAGAAGAGAAAATAGATGTAGGACAAGGAGCTTTCTCAACATATTGAAGAATTGATTGAGATCAATGACATGGAGGTAGAATTGGAGATGCAGAATGAAGATTTCAACCTGATGCCATGCACACCATAGGTCACAATTCAGTCTCCAACACCTCCAGCAGCAAAGTTAGCTACAATCAAGGAAGGGGAAATTTTTCCTCTTGATGATGATCAGGTAATGGGCTTGTACAATTTGTCATATGGTGAAATACCAAATAATATTGTGAAAACATAAAGAAATCATTTTCTAGATGGCCTCACATCACTTGCATTTATTAGAGAAAGAGTGATAGTGGTAGATACCAAGAACAATCCAAATTCCATTACTAAAGACAACTTGGCCTTCGCAGGTGTAGCAAGATCAAACACTCAATATTTGATGGTCAGGAATAAGCAATTGAAACATGATTTACAGGCTACCAAGCAAGAAGCAGAACAACTCCATGCATAAACACATAATGTAGCTTCTGCACGGGTCCACTTGGAGGAGATGAGAAAAACAATACTAGCTAAAGTATCAAAATGTGGAGAGACCATGCAAAACCTCTTTGGGGATCTCATTACCATACAAAAGGAAATTGTTTGCTTGTATGCCTTGTAGCAATAGAGAAAATACTTCGTTAAAAATATCAAGAATATACAAGTTTCCATTGCATTCATGCATGAATGGAAAATGTGATAAAAAGGGGCACCACTTAATTTGGGAAAGAAAATGAAGCCACAGGTAGAGCTGGAGAAAGTGAAGGTTCGAATGTTGATTCAGAATAATAGGAAGCTCACCTCTTTCATTGGTAGTATTCAGGCCTCATATGTACGATTATACAACAGTTTGTATGTCTTCGTGAATGCACACAAGATCCCATCAGTTGGTTCACTCACTGAAGCTAAGCCCAAGAATCAGGTTTGGCAAGAGATCAAAGAGTACTTGGAGCCGCTGATATAGATTGCAACCAAGGAATATTTGGAGTTGAATAGATATATCATGCAAAACTACATTAGTGATCCTGTCCAAATTAGAACAATGTCACTCATGCTTCAAAAGGAGGTTAAATCTAGTTCCAAATCATTGTACCTGGATGCCAGGGAGGAAAGCATATGCTTCCATCAAGACACCATTATGTAGTATGGGGATGCCATCACACAGTACCAACCTTGGCACCAATATGTGAGCAAGAAGCATCAAGTGGAATTTGCTGAGCTAGAGTTTCCCCAAACTTAAGCATCATAGTTTTTTGTCTTGTTAGGTTGTCAAGTTGTCTCTACCCTATTTTGTCTTATATGGGTACAAGTGTAAATTGTAGTATTATTTGTAATTATGTTGTAAGTGAAATTCCAAGTTTCAATAGTGGAATATGAAGAGTCATGTTGTAATGTAATGAGTCATTTTGTAAATAAGTTGAAGAGTCATGAGGGTAGTCCAAAGTTCACAAAGGGGAGTTGACGAGTCACCCCCTCTTATTATAAATAGAACCTCATAACTCATGTAGAGGGCTTTTGGGAGCCAAGATTTTGGATAGGCTTAGGCTTAGAAGGAGCTTGGGATTTTTGTGAAGAGCCTTAGCTTCTTCGTTGCATAAGGAGAGTATACTTATTTGGACAAGCAAGTGTTCTTGACTTTAATGTTCCACTATTGGGGATAGTGGTCTACCAATGGTGCATGTATGAATGGAACTTTCACTTATAATAAAATCAGAGCCAACACACTTTCATGCATATGTTGTGAATATAGTAGGACTATTCTTGTTGTATTTGAAATGTATGTTATTTAACTTACACTTATGATTATGAACTATTTCGTTTGAATTTGTATGAATCTTATTGAATGTGTGTTGTTGTATTAATTCATCACTTTAACTTGTGGACTATTATGCATCTTAGCTTGTGATGTCATTATGCTCATGTGTTTTTTTCAAGTTGCATACTATTACAGGCTTCCAATGGGAGCACTTCCTTTTCCCTTTGTGTTTTGGAACCTTCATGCGTCACACTTAAATTTCCGTAGGGTCACACACTTGCTCTCACCAAAGTTACCATACTCGCTATTGGGTCTCCTACTCCAAACTGTGTGAGGTCTAGTTGGGACTTCATATCAGGGAGATCCTCTAAATGTTGGTAGGTCCAATACTACCAATAAAATGCTATTCTATGGACTTATTTTGTGGACATGGATAGGGAGGTCTTCATTGAAACCCAAGTAATCACACCTGGAGAAACACCAACCTCTAGCACTGGAGGTAGGTGAGGAAAAACATAGGAAGAAGAGGTAGCAATAAACTTATAGGAAGTAGAGTCAAAGGCTAAGGAAGAAGAAGGAGAGAAACAAGTATCAGAAAAAAAAAACAAGCCTTGTGGAGACATATAAGCACCCAGAAACAAAGAAGAAAGGACATCACACAAGTCTCCATTCTAGGAATAATGAGAAAGAAGTGGCTGCAACATTGGCTACATTGACCACACATGTTAATCCCAAAAGGAGGAATCTAAGGCAAGGTCCCTTATATTTAAAAATAAGGAAGAGAACAAGGATCAGGAAGGGGAAACCACAACCTCCTTCAAAGGTCCCTATCACTATTAAGGAATCACCCAGTAAATAGGAAGAAGTGGGGCCTAGTGAAGGAAAAATTGAGGAGATTACCTATCCTAAGGGAAAAATCAAACCACTTGTGACATATGTGATAAGGCCCACCACCAGGGTAGTGACCTTCAAGAAACTCAACACACAAGCTTCCCTTGAGCAAGTAGAAAAATAAGATCTACAAAAGAAATAGGGATTGTTACAAGAGAAAGAGGGGATGTTATAGGAGCAGAAAAAGGAGCTATAGGAAGGATTATCCACCTCAAAAGAAGATGAAGAAAGGCCTCCAAGAGAATCAAGATCCATATCCACAACCTAGTCTAGAATCCTACTACAACTTTCGTGAGGGAGGAAGTATTACACCCCCAGAAGTTCTCCATACCACTCTTCTTTGAATTAGAATAGGAAAGAGGAAGGACACATAGATCGATGCATATTTCCAAATCCAAAAACGTAGAATATGTCAGCCTAATGGAGGAAAAGGCCAATGAAAAGGGCAAGGTATTAAGTGACCTTAAACTAAGGGAGTCAACCATGAGATAGAAGCTACAGGAAAATAATACAAGACTAAAATAATAGCTGCAAGAATCATGCAAAGATTGAAGATCAAATGGATAGGACTCAAACTCAGTCCATGTTTTCTATTAGGATTAGAAGAATAAAGAAACTAGGTAGAGGAACAAAAGGTACGGACAAAGATAAAGGAAAATGTAGGTTTTTATCCATAGGAGGGCACACCATCTGAGGTGCCTTGGGATTTAAGAGAGGCCACTAGGGCCATGAATGAGATTCATTTGGATGAATAGGTTTCTCAGAGGATGAGCAACAACTTCAGTAGGGGGTGATGATGGGTCCTATTAATAGGTATATTTTGAGGTTCATTATGCTATCCTCCAACCCTTAGAATTTTCTTTTTCTCAAATTTATTCACATTTTTAGTCTTAATATGCTTAGAAAGAAGAGTAAAAGGTGTTTTTCATAGTATGTGGCCTAATATGATTAAATTGTAGGAAAAAGAAGCATTTTTTAGGCATTTACTATGCAGGGGCTTGATGGAGACAACTAAGAGAGAATATAGGGAGGCCTATCCACCTCCTTAACTCTCTAACTCAACTTTAGATTACCAAATCCTCACTTAGAAGCTCAAATTCACTGACATCCGAGTAACTCCAAGTGAAAGTGAGGCTCAAGGAAGACCAACCATATCCACAATTTTCGAGCTATTGGAGGAAACCATTCTTATTTTCAAGGGAGATGCCATCAACTACCTTTTTCTATAAATAAAATGGCTGAAAGGCTCATTAGGGTTCAAAATTTTGATTCAGATAAGAGTAGCTATTGAGCTGAGTGTATACCCTTCTTATTGTTAACTTTCATTTGATGTATGAGGCTACTATTTTCTGCTAATGAGAAGTTTGTTATTGAGATGCATCTGAGCTAGTTATAGAGGGTTGAAACTCTTGGGTTTGGGCTCAACCCAAAAGCTTTAGTCCCTCTTCTGTATTTTTGTATTATTCTTGTTTCCAAGCATTTCATGTCTTTATTTTGTTGCAATAGATGTTAAGCTATAAAAACTTGTGATTGCATGCTTCCCTATTACCTCTATTATCGGAAGAGTGATTGAAAGGATTTACAATATCAATCCAAAAATATTTGTTTATGATGTCTTAGAAATAAATAGATGTTAGTTATCCTTTTGCATGATTAATTTTTGCAACTTAGTAGTTAGTTTAGTGATCAAAGAAATGCTTTTAAATAGAATAGATATTATTCAAATTTAACTCATCTTTTCCATGACAATTTATCTCACTATGCTATTGATCATTTTAATGCATGCATTTGGCCAGTTGTAGGGTTGTGACTAATCTGCAAGGGTGTGAACATATTTTCGTCTCCACGTATACCTCTCCATATTCTCCCTTTAACCTTAACACTGCACCGAAACTCTATTTCCACAATCATTCTTTTTAGGCAATTAACGACACCATGGTCATCCACCTTGGTGCAAAACAGACCTCCGAGAGGTCATGAGCTTGGCTAGGAGGCTTCCAAAACCTTCATTCACTCCCTCCTACCTTCATCCATCTTATCATACCCTAGAAACACCATCTCTGCCCTCAAAAGGCTCTCAGAACCCCTCTTGTAGCAATACACGACCTCTTGTAGCAATATAGGTCTTCCTGTAGAAGCACCTATAGTAATCCTATAGAACCATTTTCCTCCACCTGGTTTGTTCCCCACTTCGACCTTAGTTTGGTTAAGATGAATAACGACCCCAAAATTGTTATTTGATGGTTAAGAGAAGCTCTTATACCACTCCAACCTCTTCTTTTCCTCACTACAAAATAGAGTAGAATTAGTGTTCTTATTCAGAAGCATGTTACGAGTTAGATTTCAAGAAATTGTAAAGTAGATCAATGATACATGCAAGTAGGTTATTGGTTTTATGAAATGTGAATAATAGAGTAGCTTCACTTTTACAAGTAGACTAGACCTTCCCCTCTCATGTAATTTTAATTAGCATCTACAAGTTGAATGAATGACATTTTCACTTTCATAGTTAAAATTTGTTCCATCAGGAGGTTTTTCTATAGTTAAGTTGGAGGAATGGTCTCTAAACACCTTGATTTGATGTCATGACTTAGGGTGGCATGAGTAGAAGCTAACCTATTATGCATACAACAATTTCACTTCTAAGTTTGTATGAACCCTAGGTTGATAATTTAGGTTGAGGATCCTTTGGGAGTTGCAACACTCTTGGTGAAATACCAGGGCTCACTAGCTACCATTTGCAAATCTAGGTTGACTCATCACTATTATTCAAGTTAAACTATGCCATATGGAATCACCCATTGGTGTTTTGTGAGGGGGCATGCTTTCACTCCCACCAAATGCATTTGGGTCTTGGTCCGTTAACTTGTTTCCTTATGTTTGATGAAGACGAGCTCTTAGCCAAGTAGAAGCAGTTTTAGGGCATAATCTAGGCCCAAACCTTTCTACATATCTAATAGTACACTTAATTTAAAATTATATTTTTAATTTTTAATTTTACGTCAATATATTATAATTATTATGGTTTAATAAATTTTACACAACCAAAAAGAAAATCATACATATCATTTTATGATTTTATTATTTTTAAATTATAAATTTAGGTTTATATATTTATATTTATAAGCATGTTTATTTTGGAATAGGTTTTCAAAAATTTATAATTTAATTATTGATAATAATTAGGTAGATGATATGGATTTAACCTCTATGAAATATTCTAAAATATTCTTAGTAGTATACACAAATCAAATATTGAGATTTATCTCCAAAGTAGTTATGCATTTTTTGATCTTTTAATTAAATTGATTAATTAAAAAAAAATATTGTATGTACAAGTGTCATATGAAAAAGGTTATGACTTTTTGGACATGTGGTATTAATTAATCATGGTATTGAACAATGAAACAAATTATATATATAGGTTAAGTATATCCATAGTAAAGCGAGGGTAAATATCTATTAATAAATGTTGGATGTGGAGCCTGATTATCTTCCTGATTGTTCAAAGGTTTTTTGTTTCAGCCATGAATGGATCTTAGTCCCTCGAAGCAAAAATTAGATGAAAACTTTCCTTGTAAAATATTGTAATCTCATAGTCAATTTGGGCCGTTCATTAGAAGGAATATTTGATAGTAAAAATTATGTTAATTTAGGGTTTTTCCTTAGAAGGAAACCCTCAATTTATATGAGGGAACTATATTTCAAATGTGTATTATTATTCCATGTGAAGAAAATAAGTGAGACTATATGAGAGCGAAGAGAAAATTACAACAGATTTGTTTTATGTTGTATCTCTTCATTTTGCTAGATAATATACAGAGAAGGGCTGACTGTTTCTCCATGGACATAACCCAAATTGGGTGAACCATGTAGATCTTTGTCTTTCTTGTTTTGTTATTTTATGTGTTTGTTTTTCCACAATATTTTATAAGTTCCATTTCACTATTAATTAATTTATAACAACTAGTATCAAAGCCGAAGGTTTATTTAGCTGATAAACTTGCATGAAAAAAGGGTTCTTGGTTCAAGTGGGAGTAATCATAGAAGATGGTAGGATTAGGGTTGAGAAATTCAATGGCAAAAACTACTTGCTATGGAAGATGAAAATGGAGGATTATTTGTATCACAAATATCTTTACCTATCATTGAGAGGAAAAGAAAATAAGCTGACAAGTATGACAAACAAAGAATGGGAGATCTTGACATAAAGGAACTAGGGACAATACAACTATGCCTGGAAGCATCAGCGTCCTTCAACATTTCAAAAGAAAAAACAATAGAGGGTCTAATGACATCATTGGACAAACTATATGAAAAACGCTTGGTGTCAAAGAAGGTATTTCATATGAATCGTTTGTTTAATATGAAGATGTCAGAAGGTGGATCTGTTGCTGATCATTTAAATGAATTTAACACGATTGCAATCAGACAAATTTTGTAGGGGTAAATTTTGATGATTATGTTAGGGATTTATTGTTTCTATGCTCATCGCTAGAAAGTTAGAATGGCTTATTCATGGCCATCAGTAATTATGTTTCAAGATCTAGTACGTTAAAGTTTGATGATGTTGTTGGTGCTATCCTTAGTGAGGAAATGCGATGGAAAAACTCATGTGAGACAACATGTATTGCTTTGACTGTAGAGACTAGGGGAAGAATGATAGAGAGAGGAAAGAGCCCGATACATCACAGTAAGTCAAGCAAAGGAAAATCAAAATCCAGATGGAGGATAGTGTGTTGGAAATTTAGGAAAAAAGGACACCTGAAGAAAGATCATAAATCTCAAAATGGAAAAGAAGGAGATGGACAACAAGAGAAAAATCATGAACTGAATGTAACAGGTGATGTGTTTCAATATGCTTTGATTCTTTCATTCCAAAATATTATTGATACGTGGGTGGTAGATTCAGGGGCTTCTTTCCATGCACACCTAATAGGAAACAATTTCATCACTATGTTCAAAGAGATTTTGGACTAGTTCATTTGGGTGATGAGAAACCCTATAAAATCATTACAATGGGTAAGTTTTTTTTATAAAGAAACATAATGGAAATAAATGCCTATTAAAGGAGGTAGGGCATGTTCTAGATCTGACAAAAAATATAATTTCAATAGGGCAATTAGGAGGTGAAGGTTGTGTAACTACATTTATAGACAAAACCTAGAAGGTCACTAAAGGAGCCTTGGTAATAGCAAAAGGAAAAAAGGTTGGTATATTGTAGTTATGAAATGGTATTTATATTTTTCTAATGATTTAACCTCCATAGGAGTGAATACGACATTTTGACATCATAGGCCTAGGAAAATGAGTGAGAAGGGGATGTATATTATTCACTCAAGAAATTCGTTGCTAAGTTTGAAGCATGCCGATTTGGATTTCTGTGAGAATTGAGTTTACGAAAAAAAGAGATTCATACTTTTTAGAGTTGGGAAAGAAAATAAGAGTGAAAAAATAAATCTTGTCCATACAAATGTATGTTGACCTACTCAGGTATCATCTCTTAATAACCCTTGCTAATATGTTACTTTTATTGATGATGCAACTAGGAAAAACTAGGTATATTATATTCAAAATAAATTTGATGTCTTTGATACTTTTAAGAAATGGAAGGCTTTGGTTGAGAATGAGACAAGAAAGAAATTGAAGTGTCTCAAATCAAATAATAGAGGTGAATACTACAATAATGCTTTTGATAATTGTTGTTCATAGCATGGAATTCATAGAGTGAAAACAGTTCCAGGAACACCACAAGAAAATGATGTGTTAAAAAGGATGAACAGGACAATCATGGAGTGTACAAGGTGAATGCGATTGCATGTAGGATTACCCTTACAATTTTGGGCAGATTCTGTAGATATTTCTCTTTATCTAATAAATAGAGTGCATTCAACTTCCTTGGATGGTGGTATTTCAAAGGAGGCATGGACTGGTAAAAAGGTAAACTACTCATTTCTGAAAGTAAAGACTTTCAGTTGTGAAGCATTTGCCCACATTAATAGAGAAAAAATAAAAAATCTTGAGGAAAAATCAAAGAAGTTAATCTTCATTGGATATGTTGTTAATGATTTTGGTTATCACTTATATGATTATGAGAGCCGTAAAATCATCAGGAGTAGAGATGGGTATTTAATGAAAGCTTTTTGTACAAAGATCAGTTGCAGGGAAAGAAACAGGAAAGAGAAAATACAAGTACATAGTGCTTGATGAGATCATAGGAAAGTAAATTCAAAGGTGCAAGGAAATCATAATGATCAGCTTCAGCAACAACAACAACATGCACCTCAAACTCATACTAGTGTTGTTAGAACTATAAGGATATCAAGAAACAATGTAGGTAGAAATTAGGAATAAGTGGGAGTACGCTATGAAATAAGAGATGGACTATTTGGTACATAACCAAACTTGGAACTTAGTCAAGTTACCTGTAGGTAAAACAACATTGCAGAATAAATGGGTTTACAGGTTGAAGGAATAAGATGGAGGAAAATAAAGGTATAAGGATAGACTTGTGGTTAAGGGGTTCACATAAAATTAAGGTATGGACTTTGATGAAATATTTTCTCTTGTTGTTAAAATGAATTCAATCATAACTATTTTAAGTCTAGTGGCAATAGAATATTTGCATCTTGAACAATGAGATGTAAAAGAATCCTTTCTCCATGGGGATTTGGAGGAAGAAATATATATGCAACAAATACAAGGGAATGAGATAAAAGGGAAGGAGAAATTAGCTTGCAAGTTGAAGACGAGCTTGTATGGTTTAAAACATGCTCCAAGGCAGTGGTATCTAAAATTTGACAGGTTTATGTTTGAGCAAGGTTATACTAGATGTCACTTTGACCATTGTGTTTATCTTAAGAAACAAAATGATGGAAACTATATTATATTGCTATTATATGTAGGTGACATGCTTGTTGAACAGTATAACATGCAATAAAAAAATGTGCTCAGAGGAAAATTGGCTTATTCATTTGCAATGAAGAATTTAGGTATTGCAAAGAAAATCCTTGGTATGAGAATAACTAGAGACAAGAAAAATTGAAAATTAACATTGTCTCAAAGTGAGTACATAGAAAAGACGTTGGATATATTTAATATATAGAATGTAAAACCAATTAATACACCTTTGGCTATCCATTTCAAAGTAAGTAAGGAGATGTGTTTTAAGACATAGGAAGAGATCGATTATATGTCTAAAGTTCCATATGCATCAATAGTTGGAAGCTTAATGTATGCATGGTGTGCACAAGGGCCGGATATTTCACATGTAGTGGGAGTTGAGAAGGTATATGAACAATCCAAGAAAAGAGCATTGGGTGGCAATGAAGTGGATTCTCAAGTATTTGAGAGGTACCACTAATCAAGCCTTATGTTTTGGAGGTTCAATACTATTTTATAGGGATATGCTGATGCAAATATAACAAGTGATAGAGATAATAGGAGGAGAACCATAGGGTATGTGTTTACTGTAGGTGGAACATATGTCAGTTGGGTTTTAAAATAGCAAAGCATGGTTGCACTATCAACAATGAAAGCATAAACATGTTGTTGCTACAAAGGCTAGTAAAGAAATGTGTTATGAAACCAGCTCAAGAAAAGATAGAAAAGATAGATCAACACCTTAGAATTCAGCCTCTTCGAGGGGGCAACCTCCTTTACATTACATAATGAACAATTCTTGGATGATTCAAATGACAAAACCTCCTTTCTATATATAGGAGTCTAAGGAGTCACAATATAACCCAGCCGACCTAACAATAATAATATAAAGCCACAAAAATACAATAGAGGGATTCTATGGGGCACAGTAATAACAATATGGGGGCAATAGGGGCACAACGATATTAATAAGGGTTACAACTACCATAGTAATGGCGTAATCACTAGTATTATAGGGACCCAACATGCCCCTCTCCTTCAAAAAAAGTGTTGTCCTCAACGCTTGAGTAGTTCTGGATACTTCTGTATAAAATTCTCATCCTCCCATGTGGAATCTTTTGCAGATAAGTTCTTCCACTTGATAAGATACTCCGAAATTGATCGATTTCGTAGTTGTCGAGATCTTATTTCTGTGACTGCTTCTGGTTCCAATATAAATTTTCCTTCCTCGTCAAGTTCTGGCAATATTGTTTGAACTGGGAGCTTGTCGCCTATAACCTTCTTTAAACATGAAACATGGAAAACTGGGTGCATCGAGAAGCTGCAGGAAGCTCCAATTTGTATGCCATAGTACCGATTTTTTGTAACACCTTGTACGAACCATAATACTTTGGTGATAATTTATTATCCTTCTTAGCTTGCTTGAGGGACATTTTCTTATATGGTTGTAGTTGTAGAAATACCCAATCACCTATAACAAAACTTCTTTCGCTGCGATGTTGATCTGCCCGTTGTTTCATTCTATTTTGTGCCAACACGAGGTTATCCTTTAAGAGTTGGAGGACTTGTTTTTGATGTTCGACGTGATGTTCCACTGCTTGAACCTTAGAATTTTCTCTTAAATATGATGTGATCGATGGTGGCTGATACCCATAAAGTGCCATAAATGGGGTCATTTTTATTGCTGTATGGAAGGAAGTGTTATACCACCATTCAGCCAGAGGCAACCATTTGACCCATTGTGTTTGTTTATCAGATACAAAGCAACGAAGATAGCCTTCCAAACATTTGTTTACTATCTCAGTTTGCCCATCAGTTTGAGGATGATAAGATGAGCTATGAGCTAACTGAGTA
>APFE030399197.1:40029-124796 GCA_000404065.3 Pinus taeda
TTTCTTCTTGATTTGTCCTTCTATCTTGATGGTTTGAGGAGTGGTAATTCCCGCCAATGCATTACAAGATATGGTAGGTTTCATTTTTTCTTCATCTAGGCTTTGTTCCTAGAGTATATCTTCTTCTTTTGACCTTTCTTGCTCCTTTTCTTCTTCCTCTTCACAATCTATGTAGAATAATTTCTTCTCAGCACACTTATGACCTTTAGTGTATTTACTATCACAACTGTAACAAAGCCCTTTTGCTCTTTTTTCTTCCAATTGTTGTGGTGTCAACCTCATAGGTTGTGGAAGACTAGGCACAACACTTCCATCTTTATAGTTGTGAGTGGTATGCTTCTTGGTTGCCATAATTTTGCTTTCCATTTTTCTTGCTAACCTGAATGCCTTCTCTAATGAATCAGGTTCCCAAAAGCGAACATCATGTTGGATATTATCCTTTAAAGACCCTACGAACACATCAATCCTATGCTCCTCTGGAATATCTTTTACCCTTATGTTCAATTTTTGGAACTCCTCAATGTGCTCCATTATTGACCCTTTTGTTTGAGACTTATCAATTGGCTAAAAAAAGTGTTGCTTTTTGTATCCTCATAATGTGCTATCAATTCTTCCGTAAAAATTGACCAAGTGATAAATTGTTTACGAGAGAGAAGCCATTGATACCATACAAACTGATTTGGTTCCATATATAAAGTTGCCATACGTACCTTTTGTTTGTTTTTCACATTATTGAGATCGAAAAATTGCTCCATTTCTAATATCCATGTTGCGGGATCCTTGCCATCAAACTTCCTCATATCGATTTTTGGAATATGGTGGGTCTTCGATCCAACATTAGATTCTATGGAATCATGATTAACTTTTCTTTTGTTCTCAGCATGAGTTTCCTTTACTACCCTTTCACCCTTAGTGACCCTTTCTTGTAGCAACTTATTCATATTTATCTTCAATTCTTCCATGTCTGTTTTCAAATCTATCTTCAAATCATCCATCTTAGATTCCACGTCATTCAACTTAGCTTATACACTTTTCTTTAAACAATCCATCTTAGATTTTGTTCCTTTTTGTGCAAGTGACACTTGTTGCACTTGGTCTCATAATTTTCTTATACCATGTTTCATTTCTTCCTCTTCTTCATGAGTCATGCTAGAACTTTCAAGTCGCCTACTAGGTGTTTCCATTTTCTTTCTTCGGGGCATCAATTACTGATAATAATGCTTCACTTTGTAGGAGCTCGATATTGCCTCTGATGTATCTCTGTAATTTCAGATCATCCGGTTCTGAAATTACGACCTGCGGTAGCTCTCTGTGTCCTCTTTCCAATGCCACCAGTCTGACCCAAATTGGATTCTCCAAGGAAGAGTTATGCCAAATCTCCCACAGTGACCTGATTATAGACTAGTTCAGTAGAGCGAACTTGTACGACATGCCACGAGTCACTATTTCCACCTTTGGATCTGAAAATTTCACACAAGAAACTAAAGTCTGTCCTCTTTTTGTACCTTCTTACGAAATTGCAATCCGATGCTTAGAGAGAAAGTTATGACGATTTTCCCTAGGTCACCTGTTTTGAATGTAATTCAGGAGTCTCTAAAAAACCAACTTCCTCAGATCATATCTCCGCAAATATCGCGAAAAAAGCTCCAAAATTTGGACCCAAGGTTCAGCGTGATTTCTTCTAAAATGGGTTTTTTTTACGACTTCTGAAACATCACAAAAAAAAAGTTATAGCGAAAATGCCACAATGACCTGTTTGGAGCAGCAAAACCCTAGAATCCAAAGCTCTGATACCAAATGTTATGAAACCAGCTCAAGAAAAGATAGAAAAGATAGATCAACGCCTTAGAATTCAGCCTCTTCGAGGGGGCAACCTCCTTTACATTACATAAATGAACAATTCTTGGATGATACAAATGACAAAACCTCCTTTCTATATATAGGAGTGTAAGATGTCACAATATAACCCAGCCGACCTAACAATAATAATATAAAGCCACAAAAAGAACAATAGAGGGATTCTATGGGGCACAGTAATAACAATATGGGGCCAATAGGGGCACAAAAATATAAATAAGGGGTACAACTACCATAGTAATGGGGTAATCACTAGTATTATAGGGACCCAACAAAATGATTTGGTTACAAAGGTTTATGGATGAGTTTTACAAGAAGCAAGAAATGAGAAAGTTATAGAGTGACAACCAAAGTGCCATTCATCTTACAAAGAAATCAACATTTCATTCCAATACAAAACATATACAACTCAATTATTTTGGAATATGGACAGTTGAAGCTAGAAAAGATACACAGTAGCTAGAATATTGCAGATATGTTGACAAAGGTTGTAACCAGGGAGAAAATAAGTTTATGCTCAGTTTCAATTGGTTTTCAAGTCCGATGGTGAAGATGAGAAAAAATTAGATCCAAGTGGAGGCATTGTCCAACAAGTGAAGAAGTGATGGATTTGATATAATCAGCCTCCAAGTGGGAGATTTTTGGGTGTAAAGCCCGATTATCTTCCTAATTGTTCAAAGGTTTTTTTGTTTCAACTATGATTGTATCTCAATCCTTGGTGGGGTTTGGGGGAAATTCTCTTGAAGAAAAAATTAGATGAAAAATATCCTTGTAAAATATTGTAATTTCATAGTCAATTTGGGTTGTTCATTAGGTGGCAGATCTGATGGTAGAAATTATGTTAATTTAGGGTTTTTCCCCCTAGAAAGAAACCATCAATTTATATGAGGGAATTGTATTTGGCTACGTATTATTATTCTATGTGAAAAAAAAAAGGAGATACTATGTGAGAGTGAAGAGGAAATTACAATGGATTTGTTGTAGGTTGTATCTCTTCATTTTGCTAGTTAATACAAAACGAAGGATTGGATGTTTCTCCATGGACGTAACCCAAATTGGGTGAATCACATATATCTATGTCTCTCCTATTTTGTGCTCTTATGTGTTTGTTTTTCTGCAATATTTTATATGTTCCATTTCTCTATTAATTAATTTCTAACAACAAAAATCTTTTTCCATATATGTTTAACATATATATTAATTGTTTTATAATTAATAATAATAGCAATAATTTCAAATAAAGTTATAATCTACGTAGTTTTATGACTTTTTTAGTTTTAACCACTTGAGATGTATTGTGAAGTGCCTGCTTTGATATTTATTATGGATTGATGTATATCAACATTTATCAACCTTTAATTTACATGACTTCACTAGTTTTGTAGTTTTAAAAATAATGGGTTGATAAATTTAATACGATAAAAAATAAAATAGAACAAAAGAAAAAATTAAATTTTTTCTTCTTAGTTACAATACTATCAACATTTGTTTTTCCCATAGGTACATCAATGTATATTCCATATACTTTCAATAATGTCGACATTCATCATGTTAGTTGCGAGAATTGAAACTAGGTGGGAAGGATTCTATTCATTCCTCCTAACTACCAGAAATAACTCCAATTGACAAAATTGTAATATATTTAAACTATATAAAATATTAATTTATTGAACTTTATACCTATTTAGTTAATATAGTAACTAGCTCAGTCATATAAGTTAAATGGAATAAACATCCATACACTTAAGACACCAAGCAAGAAAGACAATTGTGGCAAGAGGATTTATAACAATTCAAATCTTAGGGTTCGAAGTCAACAATGTGCCTAAAAACCCATTTAACAATGCAAATAATCACAATTCCCTATTTCTAAAATGAAAATAACTTAATAAATTTAATCACCAATTTTTATTAAACACTAACAAGAAAAATATTATTTTCTTAATTAGATCTTAAATATACATGAAATTTTCCCCGATGGGGGTGGTAAATGGTCGATCATAAGCCTAGGACATGGGATTTAATGTGAATACCATGCACCATAAACGAATCTGAAATGTGTTGGGAATGCCCCTCTAGGAGTTTCACTGGTGAATATTTTGGAGAATGCCTTGATTATAATAGGTTACGGATTGGTGTTAGAACTCATTTACAAGTGTTGGGTGTTATCACCAAAAAATTGATCATCTAGCCTAATTTACTAGATGGATCGAAGTACACCATACAAAGCCAATTTTATCATAGTAAAATTGCTTTCACTATGAGAAATTACTTAATAAACCAACTTTTTAAAGTAATTTATAGTCAAACCCATGAAGAATAATTAAATAAATCATTATTTATTTGATTTTCTTCTAGGAATAATTAATTTAACCATTGTTTTATTATTATTCCTTGTTAAATTTTACCCAATCATGAAAAAATAAACACAGATAAATCATTATTTTTCTTATTTTTCTCTAAGAATAATTAATTAATCACTAATTAATTATTATTCTTTGTCAAATTTGACTAAATCCCTTAGGAATAATTAAATAAATCCTTATTTGTTTATTATTCCTTAACTAATTCATTGAGATAATAAATAATCATTTATTTATTTATTATTTCTAAATAAAAGTTTAAATACGTTTTCCCTCCTAACCAAATAGAATACAATATTCCAAGTGGTTATTCCAAGAATGGGATTAATAATATTTTATTATTGCTCATTATTCAAGGATAACTCAATATTTTGTTATAAATAGAAGGATTTTCCATTCATTATTCACTTTTTCTTATTTTCATTGTTGCATTCACTATTGTGACTCTGATTATTTTCATTGTCACACACCATATTTTTACTAGGTTTATGCATTATAGAGGAGGGAGACTCTACACAAGCTGAATACATTTGAGGATAGCCAAGAACCATCCTATAGAGGGGGACTGGTAACATTTACCTGTTCTCTTCACAGGTGTTATAATAAAATTATTCTTTACATACCTGGTTTCCATTGGATGATTCGAGTTATTACTCTTTATTTTTGTTGTTTAACTATGATTGTGGCATAGATTAGAATTTTGACAGGTTTTGTTTCTATCAGTTGCTACAGATCTACAATGTTTAGCAACCATTTATATTGTTGATATTGTTTGTCATCCACAATCTTAAATGGGTTCTTTTCAGACATCTTTGAGAAGAAAACACTACAACAAAATTGGTGACTCTGCTTGGAATAATTCTAATTCATAACCTTGGGTCTCCAATCAAAATTGGTGACTCCACTAGGTTTTATACTTCAAATCCAGAATCCTGGGTGACCTTTGGTTTTCAACTTAGGGTTTCTTCTTTTTTCAATTCTATTAATGTTCCCTAGTTTTTTAACCCTAGATCTGATAAATTTCTGATTTCTGCAAGCTTTCTAGTCTTTTCCGCAAGGCACAAGAACCAGCCACGACAAAGGCGACACTTTTTTCCAAAATTTGCCAACCGAGATCCACGAAGTAGAAACCATAGTTTTTAGCCAAAAAAGTGCGATTTGTGCTCTAGAATGCACCTTTCAGCCCAAAAAGTGTGATCCCTACAGAGAAACAGGTCAGTACCTGCGAAGTCTGTGTTTTAGGATTTTTCTTATATCTGTTTCTAGGTTTTGTTCTGCTAGGTTGTCTGACCTCTATCTCATCCTGCTTAGGCCTTGATCCACCTTGATTTACTCGTCAAATTCGAATTTAGCCTCCCCTAGGGCTTATAGTATGCTTCCACCTTTCTAAGAGGAGTTTAGCTGAGTGAGTAGTCTGAGTTTCTGTAGCACTTTCAACCACATTTTCCAGATCTGTAATCTTTTGTTTCAGATCTATTGAGATAGGTTGGTACCATCCATAGTTTAAAATTTAAACTTGTTTGGTCATTTTCCGTCGGGTCCCATCGGTTGCCTTGGGTGTTTCACCCATATCCCTATCTTTTTGCAATGATATTCCCTCTGGTTTTTTGCTATTGCTCCACCACTTTCTAGCAGCTTATTGTCACTTTATCCTAGTCACACCAACATTCAGATCTCTTAACTATTTTAGTGTATTTTCCATTGGTTTAGCCACCGAGAAGTATAGTGTTTTCAAACCCAGTTTGGGTGGGGTTTAGTTTTTTTTTTTGTCTATTTTCTATTATTTATTTTAGTTTATTTTTAGCAAGATTTTCTATTTTTTACAAACATGAACTGGGTTTAATCAATTAATACACTTGCACACACAAGCACACTTTAAGTGAAGGGCACTTGGTTTGCACCACCAGGCCAAGACTTAACATAATAAATTTATCTCGCTACATCGAGACAAAGATATATTATTGATCTCCCTTCACCATTTTCGTATCACGTGTGTCTTACCACCATTTCACCACCAATGTGTTTATCATGGAGACTATTAGGCTTTCACCCCTAGTTTCCACTTGGGAATATTACCCCTCCCCATCGGGTTCGAGTTCATATCCCTCCAAGTCCCCATACCGACTCTTCTCCTAGTCCTTTTGATTTCGAGCCTCCACCTCATATCATCACCATGTCTGGACCCATTGCTGGTGTAGGAACCCAACCTGTTGTTGGCTTTAGTTCTATACCAATGGTTACATCAAGTGGAACACTCTTAGGAACCATTCCAACAACCCCCATGCTCCCCTTTATGGCTGGGTTAAGTCTACCATATCTTAACCAGTTAATAAATGACCCCATACACCATGATGTTGGTTGGCCCTCTATACTGACTAAGCTTCCCTCAGACATCCCAAAGTTTGAGGGTATTGCTGGAGAGGATCCTACCAACCATGTTTGATCCTTACATATGTGGTGTTCGTCAAATTCCATAACCGATGACTCCATTTGTCTTCAGGTATTCCAATGCATGCTCACTGGAGATGCTACAAATTGGTATGTTGACCAGCCCTCCACCTCTCATTTCATTTTCGCGATGCTTGCTAAAGCGTTCCTTTCATATTCCAATTTACCTCTTCGGTACGACAGTGGTATAGACCTATTGACCACTTTCCTTCAGTCATCCACCACTCTTCTTTTCGACCATGTTCAAGAGTGGTGTCAAAGGAGGAGCGCATGTCATGCCCTGCATTTTGAAGACCGTTTCTATCTAGATTAGTTTCTTAAGAGCCTTTTGTCCCCCATTGAGAAAGATGTCACGTCCCATTTTCCTCGGACCGAGGAAGAAGCAATCTAGACTGCTTTGAGATATGATCTGATTTATGCACAATCTAGTTATGTCTATACTATCGTTCTAGACCTCCTTTGTCCTGGAAGTGCCAATGCATCGGGGGCATCTCACGCTGCCTACGGTATCTTTGGATCCCTTTCACAGTCTTTGCCATATACTCAGTAGAGTTATGACTACCTGTAGGGGGGCACTAGTTCCTCCAACACTTATGCCCCTCCTACTAGCAACATGTTTCATTGACCCCAACCCATCTACCAAACTATTCCTCCTCCTTACACACAATTGAGCACTCCAGCCCCTCAAGCATTAACATCACATCCTCCCATGCATCCTTACCCACCACCCCCTCAGGGTCAACTTTTTTCAAATCAGAGTACTACCAATCCCCAAAATTCGAAGAAAAAGGAATAAGGGGAAGGGTAACAAGAGTAACCAGGGTATCTAAGGTAACCAACCTAGTGAACCCCAGGGGAACCAGCCTAACACCAACAACCAACAACAGGGCGACCAACCCAAGCATAAAAAGATTATTCATACGAACAAGCCTTGTTCATGTTGTGGTGTACATGGCTATTAAACAAATGAGTGCCCCATTTTACCCTAGATGTGCCAAATATGGGAAGCTCAAGCAGCTTCTATAGGTCAACAATCACCTCAGAATCTTGTGCCATCTCAACCCGTAGTGCTCGCGAATCATTTCCCTCAGCAAGGATTTGTTGCTGCTCAACCTCAACTAGGTCAAGCAACCCATCTCTCCCAACCATTTGGTCTCGGTGACTACTAGATCCTTATGATGAACTTTGATGAGGTTAACCCCTCCAATATCAACCTACAAACTTGGTCGCGTCAATATGAAAAGCCCTTGACTTCGTCTGCTACCAAGTCCAAAACAAAAGTATCTAATGAGCTTCTTACAACACCAAATGGTCCTTTACAGATCCCTCAACCTAAGGTATAGTATAGTAGACAACTTGGCACAATCATCTATTACCATGTCGACATTGGAAGTCCTCCAGTCATGCCCTTCCCAAAATAAAGCTCTACTAACTACCTTAGGTGCAGTGGATCCTTCTAATGATCATTTGATTGTCTTCCCAGTTGATAAATTAGTGCATCCCCCATTTCCTTCATTTGTTTCTTTCCAAATACCAATTAGATTCCTTAATGCCATCATCTCCAGATGCATTATTGATGAAGGCTCATCTACCTATGTGATGTCTGCTATTGTTTGGAAACAACTCAAGGCACCTAAGTTTTCCCCCTCCACCATCACCTTGCGTGCTTGGGACGGACACCCCTCCCAGCCCCTTAGCATGTACCGTAACTATCCAGTGACCCTTACAGGAAAGACTGTCCATGTCGATATTGAAGTCATCAATGCCCCTTTAGATTACAATATTCTCTTAGGTCTTAGTTACACATATGCCATGTCAATTAGCGCATTTGTGGTGTTCCACAAGATGTGCTTCCCCCATGAAGGGAAGATCAATACCATTGATTAGTTTACTTAATATGAGTGAACATATGTGACCTCCCCCAAGTCCATTATCTCGTCGATGTCCAACAACTAGTCTTCAACTCTTTGCACCAGTGTCTCACCCAGAGTTTATAAGGATTCCTCATTGTTGGGTTCTTTCCCTTATCCTCCCCCTCCCATTTTAGAACCTACTTCCATGAGTGTTTTCATGTTACAAGCATCATGAGATGCCCTTAAGCAATCTGATACATCAGACCAACAACCAGCTCCTCAGCACCCCATTGTTGCTCTCCCAGTTGAACCCTCTGGACCCACTCCCCCAGGACCTCCTCCATTTGTGGGTGTCTCTCCTATGTTCCCACCAGGAACCGTTCCTCCAAGTCTTAACCATCCAGGAGCTATTCCACCAAGACATTATCCTTTTGGACAAATACCTTTCTTATTCCCCCCTCTGGAAACTTTTTTGTCATGGCTTCGCTGGTCCTTCCTAACATGACTCTGGGGATCCTAGTATGGTACATTGATCCCCCTGCAAACATCCTGCCTAGTTAGCCAATGATCCAAATTTAAACAGGAACGCAAAAAATTACATAGATAACCATAAATATAGAGATGTAGCAGAAATAATACTTCATTTCATTAATGTAAAATACTGAAATATGCTTACAAACAGAAATAGAACTAAACCAGCTAGGGTGGCGGTAGCTTATCTCTTAGAAGAGATGTGGCAGCTACGTGCCTTTGAACTATCTTAAAATGAGGCTCAAAGGCCTATTTATTGTTGAGAAACAATGGAAAACCATAAACATCCAAAAACCTAACCCTAGGAGATGAAACGCCAAACTATGGGCCCCATTTGGGTAAATTGGTACATCAACTTCCTGGGGTCATAACTTTGGCATACGATCTTTGTTTGACATGCACAATACCTCGTTAGAAAAATCTATCTGAGGACTACAACTTTGGGAAGAGAAAAATTGGACCATGGACCCATGTTTCTCCCAGTTTTACCAAAAAACATCATTTAGGGCCTCAAAACGACCCTGGAATTTCAAGACCCAAAAAACTGCTAAAAATAGTAAATTGTGCTACAATTAAGGAAACTAAAAAATGGAAAGAGACAGTTGTGGGGGTCCAAGTGGGATAGGTGGGTGGCCACTAACATCCACCTGCATCATCCCTTCTCCCTTAGGAAGCAATGGTCCCCATTGCATTGATTTCCTCCATTAGATGAGGAAACTTCTGCTGAACATGGTCACTGGTGCGCTATTATGCAACCTCTAATGTGTCTAGTAATGGTGGGAAGCTTGGTCGAGGGTGGTCCACATTGAAAACTCAGTGCACGCGAAGGAATGGGGAATGTTTTTCTCCAAATCATTGTTTCCCACAACCTTGGTGCTGGTGTAAGGACCGTATCGAAGTGGTCTGAGCTTCTGATGGGCTCTTGTAAGGTGTTCTTTCTACAGATGCAACCAGACTCTTTCACCCACTAGAAAATTGTGTGGTACCTGATGTTGACCATGTCGCTACTTGTACTTGCCATTTTCTAGAATAGAGCAGTGATATATCGACCTGTTGGATAGAGGTGCTCTAGGAGTCAGATCGAATGAATGCTTGACCTAATAGTGCAATAGTGTCCCTATGGGTGAGGAGAAGATGTTCCTCTCTGATTTCATGATTGTATCCATCTGTTATTTCTTCTGCGTGGAGGAACCCTTCGCGGGGGTCATGGATGTGGCAGTGATCTTCCCCTTACTTTGGGAGAAAACTAGACAAAAAATGGATTTCCTATTTTGGGAGATGAGCTTGTTGCATTTCTTAGTAGTGATCAAAGAGGTGGTGGTAGGTGGGGCTACCTTTGGTATCCTATATAATGAATTACCCAAAGAAATAATAACAACATGAGGCCTTGAGTCATACACATCATGTTGCCTCCATAAGTATGGTTGGCCTAATAGTACATCACAAACATCAAGAGGTGCAACATCACACAACGCCTCATATGTGAAGGTCTTGATGATGTAGGGAATGCGACACTGCTTGCGGACTTGGAGATCTCATCCTTGGTGAAGCCACCTGATACTGTACTACTGCAAGTGTGGCATAGTCGGTAGGCCTAACTGCTTCACGACCTCTACTGAAATGAGGTTCTTTTGGTTGCCACTGTCAATAATGAATTGTAGCAATGAACCCTTCACCCACATCTGTGAGTGGAAAAGATGCTCCCCCTCCTCTCGATCTATCGACTCATTCTTCTGGATCTTGGTCGTCGTAACAGTGGCACTAGGCTCTACATCAATGTCATGCTTCCCTTTGTCATTCCCCTTGTCGGGTTCTGACTCAAGGTTAGAACATGCATCTGATTCGGAAGCCTTCAACTTAGCCACCAATGACTGCTTGGTCTGACACTCACTTGTGTTATGAGTGGAGCTCTTATGGAACTCACACCACTTTCCTGCATCCTTCTTTGACTTCATGGTGTTTTTCTTTTCTTGCAGCTTCGACAAGTTGTCTTGGTTCACCTCGTCTTGGATTTGTCCTTTGTTCTTTGGATTTGTAGATCCAAAGTATTTCTTCTTTTGTTTAAACTTCTGCTCGATTTTGACAGCGTATCTATATGTTGTGTCGAGCGAGGAGATGTTCAGGAAATCCATCTCATCCTAGATGTACTTATGTAGGCAACTGTGGTATTTGAGTGCTAAATGCAGCTCAGAATCCTTGATACCCAACTATGTGCGAAGGGTATGAAAAATGTTTGTGAACTCCGGTACATCTTGGTCCCCTCCCTGCCGCAGCATGGACCACTTTATGTATTTGTCCTCATAGCTTTTGACAGGGTAGTACTTCTCCTTGATGCCATCCTGGAATGAATTCCAAGTGGGTGTGGCTAAAAATAGTGAGCCTGTACTTTCATCCTTCTGCTCGTAGTAGGTTTCCCACCAATCCTTGATGTGGGGGGCTACTTTGAGAAGAGCGAAAATAATCCTTTCCCGACTAAAAAAATCATGAAAAGAAAAATATCCTTCTAGCATATTTAACCATTTATCTATGGCATGTACATCTATTTGACCCTTGAATATGGGATTTCAAAATTAATTTGTACCTTAAAGGGTGTGGTGTTTCCAGAGTAACTGTTGGAAGCCAATGTGTCGCCCCTAGGTAGCTGCTAAAGGATTTGGGAAAAGTTTTCCATCATTGTGTTCATTTGTCGCTCGAGGGCTTCTTTGAGAAAGATTTTGATAGGATCTCTTGCCCCCTCATCTTTATTTTCATCCACCATGGGAGGCCGTTGAGATTTGTGAGGCTAGTCTTGCAAAGGTTCGACCAATTCAAGCCCTAACTTCTTATATCCCGACCTCATTAGGGACATGCAAAGAAATACAGAGAAAGAGCAGACCACTCTGATACCACTAGTTTAGATTTAAACAGGAACACAACAAATTACAGAGAACCATAAATACAGAGATGTAGCAAAAATAATACTTCATTTCATTAATGTAGAATACTGAAATATGCTTACAAATAGAAATGGAACTAAACCAGCTAGGGTGACAGTAGCTTATATTTGAGAAAAGTTGTGGCATATGCATGCCTCTGAACAATCTTACAATGAGACTTGAAGGCCTATTTATTATTCAAAAATAATAGAAAACCCTAAACATCCAAAAACCTAAACCTAGGAGATGAAATGCTAAACTGTGGGCCCGATTTGGGTAAATTGGTACATCAACTTCCCGGGGTTGTAACTTTGGCATACGATCTCCATTTGACATACACATTACCTTGTTAGAAAGATATATCTGAGGAATACAACTTTGAGATGAGAAAAATTAGTCCTAGACCAATTTTTCTCCCATTTTCCCCAAAAAATGTCATTAGGGTCTCAAAACGGCTTCGGAAGTTCAGGACCCGAAAAACTGCTAAAAATAGTAAATTGTGCTACAATTAAGGAAACTGAAAAACTAAAAGAGACAGTTTTGGGGGTCCAAGTGGGATAGGTGGGTGGCCACCAACATCCACCTGGATTAGCCAAGACCATATCACGCTTTGACCCCAATTCAACTGGTCCCCATGACCCCTACCACTGCTTCAGTTCCATCACAACCTCAATAGGAACCAACTCCTGTTGCGAAAGCATCTAGGTAGGGGGGAGAAGCTAAAAGGAAAGATCTCAAGGACAAGGCTCCCCAACCTCCTCCAGCCCCTAAGGCCCCAAAGTCGACACCCCCATGCGCTTTCTGTCAAGTTGTTGGACAAGCCACCAACAATTGTCCTGAAGTTCCTCAACTTAAACCTTTGGTTCACGAAGTGTTCCGTAGTCGAATATTCTGGAAGTCCATGTTAACTTACTGGTCCCACCTAAGAAACTCAAGAAGCTTCACACAAACCAACCATGTTCCCTGTGTGATCTTCATGGTCACTATTCCCATTATTTCCCTCATCTTGATGAATTTTGCAATTTCCTTGCTGCGATTTGTGAATACGAGGCCACTCGTAGTGGAGCCTCTATTCCTCTACCTATGTATTTTGGTAACTCCAGTCAACCAAAATAGGGAGACTCTGGCCCTACTTTTGTGATCCCTCCCCTCGATTTCGAGATGATGGACACCACATGCCCCATTCTTTACCTATCATCATCCTTGAGTTCCTCACAGGAAAACCTTTTTGAGGTTTCTACACGTGTTTCTATCAAACCTCCTTCGACAGAATCCAAGGCCTCAACATCAGTAGATCCTCCATCTACCAGTCCATCGTCTACCATTCTCGATGACGTGCATGTGAACCTTATTTCTCATGTTATGCACCAAGTAATGTCGCATCATGTAGTTAGTCTCCCTCTTGTCCATCCATCTCTCAGCCTAATGAAGACACCATGGAAGCTATGTCTACCCCTGATTACCCCTACCGTTGAGTAAGGGGGCATTTCTTCAGAGGATTTTGAAGGCTATTTCCTTCTTAATACTCCCAATGCACTCTACCTCAATAAATTTCGATCATAGCACATCCCTTTGATTTGTGTGTCTTTATTTCTGCCATAGAGGTAGGTAGATTGCATCATCTCATTAGTTGTATTTTGCACATTTTAGATGGATCCATCATCCACACCGTATATCGGTCATGCTAACAGTGCAAGTCGCTCCTCCCGGAATCTAGCCTCGATATTGGGCCATTTTTACCCCCTTGCATATGTTAGTCATTTCAAATGACGTGTGCATTAGATCTACCACCAATAATCAAGCCGAATATGATGCAGTGATAGGTTTGTTAGTCGATGCCCTCGCTCATCGCATCCTTCATCTTTATGTATATTTAGATTCCTTGCTACTTGTCATGCAATTGAATGGTGTGTATCATGTGCATAACCAGGTCCTATTTAGAAAATATCTACGAGTTAAGCTATTGGTACGTGAATTTGAAACCATTACGTTCAGTGATGTACCTAGAGCCTAAGATCACTATGTAGATACCATCACAAACAACATTCTAGAATGGCATTTATCACATGTATACGACAAAAGATAACCATAAAAAACAAAAAGAAAAACAAATGGTGAATTGTCAATGTCATACAAAATGCACAATCATATTATGTATCATATAATTGTTTGGATCTCGTAGCTCTAAATACATCTAGTACGCCCATATCATACTGGGAGGCACATAGGCCCCTACATCTCCTTTGGAGGATCTCATATCAAGTTGGGTTGAGATGCTTGAATTCCCTTTTTGAGCACTCGGAACACAATGGTGCTCCATAAACTCCTCCTGCTATGGGCATCATTTCCACCTTTGCATACCAGATCAACATCCCATGCTTGGGTGCATGATGGTTTTGCCTGGTCATCTTATCAATTAAGTCTCAGCCTAGATCCCATTGGATCTAGATATGGTCAATTATCCTCCCATTCCTTGGATAGTTTATCCTACTGACATCCCCGGTGAGCCATATACTCATCGCATATCGTAGATGTTTGATACCATCTCTTCAAATATTCTACTCTATGTCCACAGAGTTCCCATGTTTGACTTAGTGGGTGAGGATGATTCTAGACCTCCTCTAGTAGTTCATTCTCATTTTCCTCTTCCCTTAATTCTTCACCAGGAACCATTGTTCCAAGAAGCATTAAGGCCATCTTTAGACAAGTAAGGCCACTCACCTAAAAGTCATAGATCTCGATTCCAATGGTAGGTTTGTCTACTACTATCTCCATAAGGTTTAGGGCCTTCTCCTCTAAAATTGGAGGGAAAACACTCTTTTATAGGAAAACCCACAGTTTTTTTGTCGCAAATTGTGACTAGATAGTGGCTTAGTTTGACAAACCATCAGAACCATTGGAAAAATCTCACTAAACTCTATCATGCGTCTTCCTTAGTTTTTGATGATTTGACACTTCACCTGGAAACCATTTTTCCAAGAAGTTTTCTTCATCATCTCTCAAAATTGAATTTTGTCATAGAGAGACAATTTTACTTTGAGTTCCACCTCCTCTTAATACTTGTCGTACCATATGTCAATTTTCGTCATGAGTAACCATCATTTACTCATGTTTTCATGGTCCCCATCGAGCCTCGTCTGTGTAGCAGCGTCATTGAGTCACCCTTGTTCATAGCATCCACGATGAGTCACCCTTGCATTCTTGGAGTCTATTTCATGTCCCATCATATCATGTCATAGTATTCCATCCATATTTTCATACCTCTCATCTTTTGTTTCCCATTTTGGCCTCCAATAATATTGTCCCCATCCCCTGTGAAATTGAGTCAGTCGCTGCTAGGTCAACCATGCACTTTATGCTCTGACAAGGGAAGTCATCTGTTTGTCCCTCAGTGCCACTTTTCCCCTTTATCCGTGGTGTCAGTCCATCAGTCACATTACTATTTTCCCTTGTGCTTTAGCTGAGGATCCTCATTTCTCATCTATCGCAGGCCCTATTCTTTCGACATCATCTCATTTATTCTAGAAAAATGTCCTAGAGGGTGGTGTATCTTAGTTCCAACTTCCATTATTGTTCGATGCCTTGGATCGAGCATATGGTCTCATTAATTCCCTTTGACTTGGTTGTTTCATGTTCACGATTCATACACTTGATGGGCTAGTGATGTAGCAGATTGTACCAGTGATTCTCGGGTGTGTTTGAGATGTTTTAGACCTCATGAGGGGGTGGCCCTTCAAGTAGCCGTCCCATGCCTAGATGCATACCTCCTATGCTACAACCTCAGATGCAGTTCCATAAAGTTGATGGTTTTGGTTGCTACCGATCATAGTGTTCATAGCATGCATGTCCCCTCCAGATGATTCATTTAGTTTTGTAGAGCCCTTCCTTGTTCAGCAGGGTTTCTTCAGTTGTTCTACCCTCCCTCCCACCCATTTTTTGAGGGAAGGGGATTTGTATCTCATGTGCTTGGATATTATTGTATTCAGTCCTAGCTCATGTTTTTACAGGTGCATTATATATATGGGACACATTGTATTATTTTCTGGCTTTGTTATGCTAGCATGTCATGTACCATTCAGCATGTACTTCATTGCTCAGTTTTATATTTTTGGGCAAACCATTATTTTTGTACTAAGTTATCTCGGCAGGTATGGGTATGCCTCCCCCACCTCATTGAGGTCTGGTACCACAACATAAAAGGAGACTTTCATTAGTCTCGCCCCCTCTGTCCCTATCCTCTTTCAAATTCAGCTTCATTTGGTCTCTCTCTATCTCTCTATCTCTCTCTCTGACTCCCCGGTGTTGTCTAGTGATTGTGTCTTTACAATGTACTTCGGTCATACGTTTTTCTCCTAACACTCATATGTTGGGGGGAAATCTATTATCACCAAAAAATTGATCATCTAACCTAATTTACTAGGTGGATCAAAGTACACCATGCAAAGCCAATTTTATCATAGTAAAATTGCTTTCACTGCGAGAAATTACTTAATAAACCACCCTTTTTAAGTAATTTATAGTCAAACCCATGAAGAATAATTAAATAAATAATTATTTATTTGATTTTCTTCTATGAATAATTAATTTAACCACCATTTTATTATTATTCCTTGTCCAATTTGACCCAATCATGAAAAATAAACAGATAAATCATTATTTTTCTTATTTTTCTCTAAGAATAATTAATTAATCACTAATTAATTATTATTATTTGTCAATTTGACTAAATCTCTTAGGAATAATTAAATATATCCTTATTTGTTTATTATTCCTTAACTAATTCATTGAGATAATAAATAAATCATTTATTTATTTATTATTTCTAAATAAAAGTTTAAATACTTTTTCCCTCCTAACCAAATATAATAAAATATTCCAAGTGGTTATTCCAAGAATGGGATCAATAATATTTTAGTATTGCTCATTATTCAAGGATAACTCAATATTTTGTTATAAATAGAAGAGTTTTCCATTTATTATTCACTTTTGATTATTTTCATTGTTGCACTCACTGTTGTAACTCTGCTTATTTTCATTGTCGCACAACATATTTTTATTGGGTTTATGCATTATAGAGGAGAGAGACTCTACACAAGCTAAAGATGTTTGAGGATAGCCAAGAACCCATCCCATAGAGGGGGACTGATAACATTTATCTGTTCTCTTCATATGTGTTATAATAAAATTATTCTTTACATATCTAGTTTCCATTGGATGATTGGAGTTATTACTCTTTCTTTTTGTTGTTTAACTATGATTGTGGCATAGATCATAATTTTAGCAGGTTTTGCTTCTATCAGTTGCTGCTTATCTATAATGTTTAGCAGCCATTTATATTGTTAAGATTGTTTGTCATCCATAATATTAAGTGGGTTCTTTTCGTACATCTTTGAGAAGAAAACACTAACAAGGGAGATATTATTTTCTTAATTATATTAAATATACATGAAATGTCCCTCGATGGGGGTGGTAAATGGTCGATCATAAGCCCAAGACATGGAATTTAACGTGAACACCATGCGCCATCAATGAATCTGAAATGTGTTGGGAATGCCCCTCTAGGAGCTTTATGGGTGAATGTTTTAGGGAATATCTTGATTATAACAGGTCATGGATTGTCATTAGAACTCATTTGAAAGTGTTGTCCAATAAGGGATAGGATTGTAGGATGAGTAGTCTATGCAGGTGCAAAGGGATGCTTACCATTCAAGCCAATCCCCGCTCTTGGCTTGACATCGATTAATGAGTGCTATGTGTGGGGGAATTTTGGTGTATTGTTTGTTTTGTTGGTGATCCAGAGTGCTATATGGTACCCCAAGATGCATTGTGGTACTATGACCAAGGATAATTATGTGTTGATGTTGTGTGTGGTGGCTCAAGAAGTGGGGTTCATCCTATTCCTAGGTCTTAGGATGACATCCCTCGTTTTCGAGCAGGTAACTTTATTTGTTCTACCCATTGTTAGTTGCAATAATTGGTTTTATTTTTTAGGGTTTGACCCAAATATAAACTCTGTTGTGGGTTTATGGGTCTCCATGACCTATGGCAAGTGCTAATGAGTGTTAGATTGGTGGCCTAAAGGGAGTTTGTCCTAAAGGCCTCTATTTAGTGACCACACAAATCCCTTGGTGTCCCTGGTCTTTGTCTATTATTTCTTTATTTTATATCCTGGTTTTTATCTTTTAATGTTCCCAGAGGGAAGTGTAGGGAGCCCTAGGGTTAGGCCAAAGTGACAAATTGAAAAATTAAAAAGCCTAGGGTGGTGTGTAATTTGTCATGTGGTGGTTTCCTATCCGCAAAGGGGTGTCATGGTGAAGGGTTGGCGGTAGGAAATATACCTATCCTTGTAGTAGTTGTTGGAAGTAGTAGGCCCCGTTAGAGAGCCTACAAGCATGTGGGAAAGTGGTGGTTTTGTTACAGGTGGGTTGACCCTGCAGCGCAAGGTTAGAGGTTGGTTGTTTTTTCGCCTTTGAGTGGTATACTTTGTAGGGATAGGGAACATCTTGACAATGGGTCTTTGGAGTGGGTCGTGCATGTGTTAGCAGCCACAGACTTTTGGAATTGGGGCTAGTTCACCTATACAGATAACCAAGGAGTTGGTTGGTAACGATGGTGTGGTTCAAGCATAGTTTCCATCGGGGGGCCTATGCTTCATCAATGAGGTCGGGCTTGGAAAGGGGTGGGTCCTCATGGACAAGGGGAAATGCATCATGTAGACCAAAAAGATGAAGGGTAGGAGCTGGAATAACCAAATGTCATTTCTCGTGCGCGTGCAGACCTTCCTCTACCCTTTGACTCACTTGAAGCTCAAATTCATCAGTCACAACCACAATAGAACAACTAGTCGAAAATCATCACAATGATCATAACGAGATAATTGGCTTTCTAAATGATATTCAACATAACTAGTGGCATATGCTAGATCAGTTAATCTCTAATCAAAGGTTAGAAGCGGCTCTAGGAGCAATTGGAAAACTTTAAAGGGAGAATGACACACATGGAGGCACATGTATGTGGAGCATTTCACCATCTTAGGGGTGGTGTCCTTCATGAATCGGCTCTAGCTAACATAGATGCTTAATTATGATTGTGGGATGTATCTTGTTTCTTGGACAATTTTGGTTCACTTGGGAAATCGATCTTTGGTCCTCTAGATTTTTTTTGTTAATGTTTGTGTCTTTTGTCCATACCAAATTGCCAACAAGTCCAATAGGAGTGAGGCGAATAATAACTTAAAATTATGCTCATAATGATGTAAATTTTCCTTGAATTAATAGAAACTATTGACTTAAAAATAATATACATAAAATGTTTATATTAAAAAAATCTAAAATCCAACCTCCTCTTTTTTATGTGAATACACCTGTACTAACATGTTTTACATTTTAAATTAGGTATATATAAATTTCAAATCAGTTTTAAACACGCCCATAGTATATTTGTGATACGTTCTTGTGTGTGGAATTTAAATTTCTTGTATTATTATTTCTAATGTGCTTATTTTAACTGTATGCGGGTTTAATTATTATTATTATTATTATTATTAATATTATAATAATATTAGTAAATTAATTATATTGGTAATATGTGTGTTTTCGTGTGTAAATTTTATATATATTTAATAATTTAAAAATGCATAATGTTTTATTTTTATTTTATTATTATTATTTTTATATGAGTTAACAATTTGTTTTTGTTATTTAGTTTTTTGTTATTTTATATAATGTGTTAATATTGAAAATTTACAGAAATATAATGTGTTGATTAAGAAAAAATTTTAGAGGTATATATACAATTTTTTTTAATAGTGAGAAAACCTATCATAATTTAGTTGTCAAACTAGTAGTGAGGTCAATCATTATTGGCTACTATCTGCGAATGTAGGATGACTCATCATCGTTATTCAAGGAAAACTATGCCACCTAAAGTTACCCGTTGTGCTCTGTAAGGGGGTAGGATTTCACTCCTTCCAAATACCTTTAGGTTTGGGTTTTTACCCTATTTCCTTATGCCTAAGGAATATGAGCTCTTAGCAAATAAGAAGCAGTTTTAGGCATACTCAAGACCCAAATATATGTACAAGTTATTAGATTATAGTGTTAAAAAAAGAAACATAAAATATAATTTTATTTATGGGAAATTTGTATAATTTAGAAAAAAACATATGTTTTAATAATATTATGTTATTTTTCCAAATATTATGTTATTTTTCCTCTAAAAAAAACTATATTTGTTTGCTTTAAAATGTTAGTTTGGTGTGCAATCGACAAAATTTATTGATTTATATATATAAAATAAAAATCGTGTAAAACTTCCTCATCTTAACATGTTTCAAAATGAAACATTTAGCCATAAAACATTCTTTTGAGCAAAGAAAAGATTTCATCCTTTCTAAAGCATAATAATGACCCCTAGATCCATCCTCTTTGTGCAAAATTTCCTAATGACTTTGAGAATACAACTCGGACATGAAAGACTTTATAGAGAGGGCATGTGTTCTGTTGGATACCTTCTTCATAATGCTTGAGGCCTAGAAGGTTCATTTTCCTATGTAAAATCCTTTTTTTTAACCATGTTTAGGCCATTAGACATATTTCTACCATCCAAAACGAATTAATGGATGACATATCTACTTAGAGAACAAATATCCTATCAAAATTGTGCCATGTGGTGTTTCAGTGCAACTTTAAATATGTTTAATCTCCAGAATATTTGTTATATGCCTTAGGCCTTTCTTATTCTTACCTACCAATTATCAAGAACAATAGACCCATTAATCTTACTAAAAAAATTCACCTTGATAAATTACTCATAGTTAAAATATCTATAATATAGGGAACATTTTGTGGATTGTAGGTGGTTTTCATGATGATTAAGCAGCAGCAGTGTCATTTAGGCCATAAGGCTCTTGTTTTCTTCACCTAACCTTGGTTAAACCTCAAGACCTCATTCTTAGGTAAAAACTAATCTAGCTAGTGATGGAGCCATCATACACTTGGAGGTGATGGATTCCTCAGAGAGATCACATGTAATGGGTCAAGGTCTTGTCCTTCTTGCTTAACCTTGATAAGAAAATTTTAGGATTAAAGGATCTTGTTTCCCTTCAACAACTATGGTTAATGACCCAAGAGCTATCCATGATGCCTATATTCAACTTAGATGCCAAAGACTCCCTAGAGAGGGATAATGTTTTGGTTTATGGTTATTATTAATCATGATTAAGATTAAGAAGATTTAACTAGGGCTTAAGGATGTTGTTGGGTAATTTAATTTTTAGTTAAATTACTTATCATTAAATTGTCAAACCCAGGGTTCATGAACTTGTGAAGTATACTTGCATAATATAGGCTAGGAATCAACTTTAAATTTTGAAAGGTAATCCTAATATATTGAAAGAAAAGGAAAAATTGAGATAAAACCTCTTCATGAAAAATTCCTAAGATGACTATGCACATACTTTCTTTTTCAAAAGTCTCAAATTCAAAACTTGGGAATAAATATTTTAATCTATGAAATTGACATGAAAATTGACATGAAAGTAAACTTACTCTATTGACATGAAAATAAATCTATTCTAATGACATGAAAGTAAATCCATTCTAATGACTTGAAAGTAAATTTAATCTTGAAAGCAGCAAATCCTATACTAAGAAAGCATAGAATTCTTAAACTATGAAATTTAAAGGCAACCTATTCTGTAAACAGTGAGATATTAATTGAAATTACTAATGTGTGCATTTTCAAATTAGAATCATTCATGAATATCTATAAAAAAAAATTAGAAGTAATGAATCTATGAAATGAGATCAAAAATGCTTAACCTGCAAAAAAACATAAATAAAATGAGCATGAAAGAACGTAAAAATGCATCTAATCAAAAGACTTTAAATGAACATAAAGAAACTAAAAAAAAAACATTAGAATACTTCCCATAACTATTAGGTGGCCATCCCAAAGTGCATGAGAGGTGGAAAGTTGAGAAAACTATTGATCAAACACCAAATCAAGGCACAACCATATCAAATCAAACTATAATGGTATTCATTACATCAATCATAAGCACAGTGCCAATCCTTAACATCCAAAACTCCAATGAACATAGCTCTCAAACTTTTCACATGTTTTGAGAGGAGAAGGCACTCGTATTTATACAAAAACCAAAATAACTAATTCATAAATGTAGATCCACAAATCTCTCCTAGATCCACAAATATCGCATGTGGTTACAACCATGTGTTGACATCAATATATTACATATCCTCTCACAAATCTCTCCTAGATTTGATAGGATACACGCATGAAAAATTCCATTATTCTTCTCCATGAATTATGTTTGACCAATGATCTCAAATCTTCCTCAAACCTTCAAGAGTTTGAAGAGGAAATTCGAATTTGAGTCTTGGAAGCCAAATATGCTTGTCCTCGAATCTTCAAATGTGCCTGCACATGTCACAAAACTCATCCAACTTTTGTATATAAGTGAATAGATGTTATTTTCTAATATTTAACCATAAATTCACTCAAATTACCAAAATAAATGCATTGGAAAATCATATATCTAAACCCATATTTGATTATGAAGATGGTCTTAATGCATGGTTATGGAGCTACAAAATATGGAAAATTCTAAAGAAAAGTGAAAAAAGGGAGGGTGAAATGAATGACATTTTGGAGACCCAATAGATGTTGTTCCCGCTTTGACCATGTTTATGCCCCAGTACTCATTTATGGTGCACAAAACCTACTCATTATATTTATATCTCAATGTGAGGTTAAATATCTCCTACAAAGTTCATTTGTATTGGTTTGGATATTTTTCAAGGCTCTTGATCTTGAGAAGATTGAATAAGATCATAAGTGACTTATTTTAATTATGTGATGATGATCAGGGCCCTACAATGAATCCATGGTTCCATGTGGCAGTTTGAAGATGAATTCATGGCTCATAAGCTTGATGAGCTATGTTTAAGGCTTGAGGTTATTGTTTCTATACTATGACCATAGTGAAGGCTTCAATATCCATTAATATCATGAAAAACATCTTAATGTCTCCCACATCCAATCCCTAGTCCAAAATGGCCTATTAAGTGCTCATGTCATGGTTTCTATGTGTTTCTTATGGTGTTAAGCCTTGAGAGGGTTCAATTAGGGCTTAAGGTAATTGTCTTGTCCCTTTACCATTGTTAGGTGTTAAGATCTAGTTCAAGTGAACAAAACCTATTCATGGCATCCATATCCCAATCAAAGTTTTACAAAAATCACATACAAAGGATTTATGAGGTGGTTAAATCACTCAATAAAGGTTTTTGAACCCAAGAAGATTCAAAAATATCTCAAAGAATGTATTTACTTCCTTGACCATGGTTAGTTCCATATGATGTTAGGTCCCTATACTACTATTTCAACCCCTTGTTGGTATTAGTGTAACCTCCTTATTGTAGTGGTGTGCCCATGTAGTCCCCATATTGTTATTATTGTGCCCCATAGAAGCCCACTATTGTTATTGTTGTGCCCTTACATTATTATTATTGTGTCGCCTCTGATTATATTGTGACCCCTTAGACTCCTATATATAGAAAGGAGGTCTTGTCATTTGTATCATCCAAGAATTGTTCATTTGTGTAATGTAAAGGAGGTTTCCCACTCGAAGAGGCTTATTTTGAAGTCGTTGATCTATCTCTTCTTCTATTTTGTGAACTGGTTGCATAAAGGTCATAAGTGTGTTAAGAAGAATTTATTTAACATAGATTATGAAGAGGAGGAAGAAAAGGATCAATAATCATCAAAAGAAGAAGATGCACACTAGGAACCAACCCTAGAGAAAGAAGAAATGGATCTGACCATATCTTGTAGTGCATTGGCAAAAATTACCACTCAAACTCTCAAGATAGATGGACACATGGACATAGTGAAAAAATGTTTGGAAGGATATCTTATTTGCTCTGTATATGATAAACAAACACAATGGGTCAAGTGGTTACCTCTGGTTGAATGGTGGTATAACACTTAAGAAAAACAGACCCCATTTATGGCACTTTATGAATATCATACACCATCCATCACATCAGATTTAAGAGAAAATTCTAAGGTTCAAGCAATGGAAGATCACATCAAGAATCAAAAATAGGTTCTACAATTCTTAAAGGATGGCTTCACTTTGGCGTGTAATCAAATGAAACAATAGGCAAATCAACATCGCAATGAAAGAAGCTTTGATGTAGGTGACTAGGTATTTTTACGATTACAACCATACAAACAAATGTCCCTCAAGTAAGCTAAGAAGGATAATAAATTATCACCAAAGTACTATGGCCTTACAAGGTGTTGCAAAAGATTAGTATTATGGTATACAAATTGGATCTTCTTGCATCTTCCCCAGTGCGCCCAATTATTCATGTTTCGTGATTATAGAAGGTTATAGGTGAAAAGATCTCAGTTCAAACAATATTGCCGAAACTTGATGAGGAAGGAAAAATTATAGTGGAACTTGAAGAAGTCACGAAAACAAGAACCCGATAGCTACAAAATCAATCAATTTCAGAGTATCTCATCGAGTGGAATAACTTACCCACTCAATATTTCACATGGGAGGATGAGAATTTTATACATAAGCATCCATAACTACTCAAGAGTTGAGGAAAACACATTTAGAAGGAGAGGGGAATGTTAGGTCCCTATACTACTAGTGTAACTCCTTATTGTTGTTAGTGCAATCCCCTTATTGTATTTTTGTGCCCATGTAGTCCCTATATTGTTATTATTATGCCCCATAGAAGCCCACTATTGTTATTGTTGTGCCCTTACATTATTATTATTATGTTGACTTTGATTATATTGTGAACCCTTAGACTCCTATATATAGAAAAGAGGTCTTGTCATTTGTGTCATCCAAAAATCGTTCATTTGTCTAACATAAAGGAGGTTTCCCCCTTGAAGAGGCTTATTTTGAAGTCGTTGATCTATCTCTTATTCTATTTTGTGATATGGTTGCATAACATATGACCCATCCTTGGTACGCAAAACCTTGTAATGATGTCCATATCCAAATTTGATGCCAAATACCCCATTGAGAGGGCTTATGTTATGGTTTACGATTTTTTCTTATGGTTATTAAGTTTAATAAGATATGCTTAGGGAATAAGGAACAATTTTTTTTCATCCCCTAGCCATATTTATTGAGCTTAAAAAGGTACATTTAGGACAATCTCCTTGTTTCCCCCCAATCATGCTTATGCCTCAAGACCCATTTCCAGTTCACAAATTCTACTTATGGCACCCATATCCTAGTCAAATGCTAATAAATCATGGTCTTGTCCTATTGAACCGTTCATGGTGTGGTCCTAAGACACATTTATATTTATGGCCCTTGTTACAATCTAATTATTACATCCATATATTTTTAGTAGGCTAAATATACCGTACATAAGTTCCATATGGTGGCTTTAATATGTGTTCAATGATATAGCCTTATAGGATTCATAGATTGTAGGTGTTTCCCATGATGCATGATCTCAAGAAACTTCATTCATGGTGGAAGGCCCTTATTTATTCCTCTAACCTTGTTTCAACCTCTATATTCAATATTGGATCATAACTAACTTATTCACATTACCCATATACAACGTGAAGGTAAATGACATCCCATAGAGCTTATATATGGTGGTTTAGGGATTTTTCCATGGCACTTAAGCCTAAGACGAAAGATTTAGTGTTAAAGACACTTGTTTCCCCTTATGAATATGATCAAGGACTTGAGACCCATCTGTGATTCCCAAGGCCTCATAATGGCACACATATTCAACTTAAATTCCAAATATTCCTTAGAGAGGACTTGTATCATTATTTTTAGGTGTTATTCATAATGTTTATGTTAAAGATTCAAGGTTCAATTAGGCCTTAAGGCCATTTTCCCCCCTAACCATGTTTATGATTCACAGCCCCATTTTATGTAAAAAACCTATTCATGCCACCTATATCCCTCTCGACGACCAAATATCTCCTATAAATTTTTGATGTGTTGGTTTGAGGAATTTTTCAAGGCTCTTGATATCGATAAGTTTCAACAAAATTGAAATTCACTTGTTTCCATTCTTTAATTATTTGTAAGGTCCCATGACATATCCCTGGTCTATAAAACACTATAATAGAATCCATTTCTAACTTGAATGCCAAAAAATCCCCATAGACATTTGGTTCCATGTTGTTTTTCATGGTGCTTAATTCTAAGAATCTTTGTCTAAGAACTAAGGGTATTATTTTCATCCCTTGATGTTGGTCAGACCTTGAAAACTAGTCCTAGTCGTTAGGACATATTAATGCAACCCACATCCCTTTAGTAGACTAAAGGTGCCTGAGACAGCATCATAATAATGATTACGCACTGCTATTGAAATCGTGATTACTAGAGAATGGATATACTACTACAACTGTCAATAGAATTTAGTTATTAGAGGAAAATGTTTGTGAGTGATTTTTTCATTTAGATTATCCATTAGTGACATGTGATGTGGTTTCATTTTGAGTATATTTTTATGCATGGATTCTTTAAATACTTGTATGTCATTCTTGCATCTAGACTAAAGTTTTGGCAAAATTTTGCAACATATGTTATGCTGTGAATTTTTCATGTATTTAAGCTAGGGAGAGTTGGTGAGATTGAGAGAGATTCTGCCTTGTATTGAGGGCACATTATTCCACACATGAAATTTAGTTTTCATAAATAATTCTTAATTTTTTATTAGTGCAAGATAATTAGATGGCCTCAAATGGTATTGTATGTGTAGCCTATGTTAATTTTGGGATTAGAATATCTCCTATTGAAACTATTTTGTGAAACATTATACTTTGATTACAAAGATGATTGATTGACCAAATCAACAAAAAGAATGAAAAGAAAAAGTCCTTCATCCACTTTATCATTGATGTAGGATTTTAATTAATTGTTTATGAAGAATTTAATCAAAATTTAACTTGCACAACATATTAATCACTCAATGTATAGAAGTGGGTCTATGACCTAAAAATGTGCTAAAAATTTAGGTTTTTAGCACACACACTACCCTATAAGAATTTTATAGTGCATTAGATGCCACTCATATTAAAACTTGATGCATGACTTATGCCAACAAACCCACTATTAATGTGCAAGGCTTTTAATAAGTCTCTCATCCCATTATTATATGATGTGTTCCATATAAATGTATACTAATGGTTTTAAGGCCAATTTTTTACTACTGTAACAACGAGATTGTGTTAAAAGTGTGCATGTGTCTTTAACAATTTCATTGTCTTTAAAAAAATAAGGTCAAATTTTCCCAAGTAAAAATATTTCTCGAGCAAGAGTATTGTTTCAATATTTTTTGTTTCAATAGATGAAATCAAGCAAGAAAATAATATAGTTAGGAGTACCCCTAAACAATTTAGTGAACTAAAATAAAATTAAAAGTTAGGTGTAGAAGGAATCCATTAATCACCATTTCAATTCCTTATAAAATGGCATGGTGATATCTGATTAACTAAAATAAGTGATAATATACATCAAATTAATGGAGGAAATTCCATTGTTGACATCAAGTCAACCTCCAAATAATTTTCCATTAACAAATAATGATCAATTTAAAGAAGACATGAAAAATTTGGTAGACATTAAGTATACGAAAGGAGAAGTTAGAAATTTGGATTTTGTACAACATTATGATAAATTTGATTTGATGGTGTAGGTAGTTTTGAACATTATAATATCAATCAGAGTAATCATTAACATCTCCACTACACTCCCAATCTTGAAAATTGGGGTGATTGAGTGCTACAATATCTTGGCGAATTTCCACACTGTCATAGTAATGGGTTCCAAACTTTGAGCCTACCTTCTTTACCTCAAATATATAGAGCATGGAAAAAAATATTAAACATGGTAATGTGGATGAAAGTGACTTAGCAATCCTCGAAGGTAAATTACTCAAATGAATAACTGATTAACAATGTAGCAAAACTATTAAATAGTATTTTGAATTAAAAAGTGAGACATCTAAATATCAATTATTTGTGGCCTTATTAAAATCACACACCTTGTCTATTATTAGGAAAATTTTAGGCACAACTAACCATGTTGTTAAAAGTCTTTATAATGCTTTTAATGTAGTTGGAAAAAATATTATTAAAAATGCTATAGTTCAACCAATTATCTATTTTTGAAATTTATTTTAAACAAGATCATAAGGTGATGTCACTTGATCACCCATAGATTCAACATTTTAAAAGAAATTATCAAAACCATTCAAAAATATTCTATCAGGAGAGAAGGCTTAAATAACCAAGATTAAATAGAATATTGGCCCTTAGTTGATAGGCTACATCATTCTAAGATGAAATTTATTGAAGCTATAAAGGGACTAGTCTTTTTCTTTTGGCATGAAAATGCTAAGAATTCATCCAATCGAAAGGATGTGCTGAAGTTGAAGAGGCATTCTAGGAATCATGGACCACACATTAAACCATTACTTAACATGACATAGAAATAACTCTATTTTTGGCCTTATTAAAGTAACAAATTTTGTATATGAAAATTTTAGGCATAAATATGCCTAAAAATTTAGACATCATTACCCATGTTGTTATAAGTATTCATTATTAGTCCTTGCCTGGGACTAATAGCGATCGATCGATCGTTGACCTACCATTACTTGGTACTTTGACCAGTTTTTTTTCGGTGTTTTCACATTTTAACCTAAGTTTGGTGCTCCCAATTTTATTCAACAAAATTTTACCCAAAGTTTTTGGTTCGACAAATAATTGAGGTCTTATTGTAGCCTTCACGTTGCCCGATGCAAAAATATTGAGGCAATCTTAATAATATATGCTTACATGGAATAATAATATATGCTACACAGGATAATAATATCTCTATAAAACAGTCCCGCTAAACCCAATTCAGAATAAATATGAAAACATTAATGATTATTTAATTTATTTAAGATTTTGGAGATGAAATGAATTTTCAAGTTGTCACTTATTCTCGCTGAATTTTGTTTGTGAATGATTAAACATATAATTGTACTTATTTATATAAGATATTATAGGTGTATAAAAACATATATAGATTAACAATGATAGTTGCAAATACCATTTATTATTTGCATTATAAATTTGGACTAATGAATAAATATTAATTTTAAATATGTGTATTCATTGTGCAATAATCATTTTTAAGATTTTAAAAAGGGTAAAAGAACATTTTAATTTATTATACATTGATTTTTTGGTACGAGAGAGTATAGTTTTTTAAATTTGGTATATCTATATCTATATATATTTAAGACATAACTAAAACAATCACTTTCCATAATTCAATCTCTATTTCAATACCCAGTCTCATTAATGATATTTTTTCATTTATATGATTTATTTATCTCATTTTTATATTACTTTTCTTATCATCATTATCATTTTTCTTACAATTGTACTTATTTATTAAAACTGTTGTATTCTTTTTATATTTTTCTGAAGAAGTCTATTATTCGGTGTTGTATTCTTTGTATACTTTTATGAAGAAGTCTATTATTCAAAGGTTTTTGGAAGATAAGTATATATTTTTTTAAGAAATATCTGAGCTTTTTAAAGAATGAGTTGTATTGGCCAAAGTTTGCAATATAAAATAGTTTGCAATATAATCTTATCTTAAGTTCTTTCTGGGCCTGTTCCACGATAAGCCAGCACCTAATTTAGACATTTGTTCATAGAGATATTTGCATGTTGACCACCTGTCAGAGCCTGTGTTTACCACCCAAGCTTACACAGCGTATGGAACCCTGTCAAAGCTTATATCACAAACAGAAAACCCTGCGAGGAGCCTTTCACCTATGTGTACTCGTTCCTAACTCGTGAGTTCTTTTGATCTACACCGAAGCCATCAACATGACATCCAGCGAGAGACCACCTTCTGGTTACATAGCTTCAACCCCAGAAGATGTGTCAAGAAGCCACGCACCGTGGGATCCCACCTGATAGATGCAGGTGCCATATGCTTCATAGCTTCACCCCTGTGAAGTAGTTTCAACAGGTATTTGATTTCTTGATCTTTCTTCTTTTAATTTCTTGAAGTGTTATCAGAGAATTTGGTTATGCTTCTTCAAAATTGTTTTTATTATAAAAATGATTACAAGTAATCAGTGATAGAAAAATAAATTTCCCTAATCAAATTGCTAGAATTCTAACCTGCTACAGTGCTGCCGGAAATTAATGATAAATCACCTCTGTGGAAGCCGCGTGCAGAAGACTGGTACTGATATTCTGATGGTCATTCAACACGCTCTCCTTGGGCTGAAGGTGAGTGGCGTCAATGCATTTTGTATAATTTTCAACTGCTGCGTCCCAATTCAAGCACTCAGTACAAACAGTGTGTATTATGTCAAAAATTATGATAACTGTCTACGATTACTGTATTTTGCGATCAATTATAGGCGTTTTCAAAAGATTAATGTATTCTCCTAAAAGCCAATTGCAATGGGGAATGTGGATTTATTTATTTCTTAAATAAAATTAATATCGTTATAAATTATGCTTAGTTAGATGTTTCTCCGGTTTGTGAGGGCACCAATTCAAGCACTCAGTACAAACAATGTGTATTATGTCAAAAATTATGATAACTGTCTATGATTACTGTAAAAATCAGAACAAATTGCATGTAACAAAATGGGGATATTTCTATCTTGGATATTGATTCAAAGAATATTATTCAAATTCCACATAACAAAATAGGGATATTTCTATCTTGAATATTGATTCAAAAATATTATTCCAAATTATTAATTCTGGATTAATCTCCAGTAGAAAAGCTCCAATTTCCCATCCCATCAAGTTTAAATAACAGATTAGTCGTAATATTCATAACCCCTATTGAGACACATTACTTAACAACCTTATTCCACACTCCAATGGACGTTAACTTTGCCATTATTTTTCATCTTATGCACTGAATACCGTACATTATTGCATGAGTCATTACATCTGTGTATATAGAAATAAAATTTGATTAATCTGCAGTTTGATGCATAACGTTTATGCATTTTACTTACTCAAAACTCATGGCATTTTCCTATGTGCTGAAAAGCACGCACTACAGTAATAAGAAACTGATTAATCTTACAAATTAGTGCATAGTGTTTAGCCATCGGTCAAAAGAGATGGTGTTCCTTTTTCCGTACTGAAAGGCATTTTTTTGAGCTCAGGATAGACAAGTGTTAGGTGCCAAAAACAAATCAAAGAAGCCAGACCTACTCAAAAACAAAACTTACAAGCACGCAGTGTGAATGAATTGAATTTTTGTAAGGAAAACTGTGCGGATGATGTTGCATTAAACAACTTTTTGAGAAAGGAATCTAATCAGATGAAATTGCGTTCGGCACCTTTCCCATTAATGGTCGTTCTTTCTGAACCTTCCTTTTTATTAACTGCACAACGTAGCTAAAGTACTTATTGCACGTCATGCAATATTATGAAACAAGAAGAATGATAATGGAATCTTTGGTGACTCTGAATCTATGGCTTTATGGTGGCCCAAAATGGAGTTATCACTTTATAGGGTAGCATATGCCACTCGTCAGATAATGTATTTGGTCTCTATTTGGTTAAATGAGACGGATGAGATATATTACTTCGTTGCACGTACTTGATTAGATAATATATTTGGTTAAATTAGATTGATAGTCTCACTCCATATTTGATTAAATCAAATGAGTAACATACGCCACCCCTCATTAATAAAACAATAACTCCATATATATATATATATATATATATTGGTTGCAATAGCCTACAGCCATACAACTATCCATATATTGGTTGCCATCGCCTACGGGCAGGCAGCAGTGCGAAAGTGACACGGCAAGGAAAATGAAATCAATGTTCATGGCGCGGAGGCTACAGCGCTTTATTGTGAGCCATGTTTTTCAGTTCTGTTGCAAGGAGTTTGAACTTCTTGTTGGAAAACAATGGTAATTTCAACCATTGCCATTAATGCAGTAGCTGGATACTTTTAGAGAATTCAGCAGGTAGCTTCTAGAATTTGGCGGAAGCATTAACAAATTAATAAGCTTTCTGGAAAAACTACCACCACACCGAACTCCAGAAGTTTCTTTGTTGTGTATAAATACCTATTTCCCATTGAATGAAGGTAAGTGTTCTGAGTTTTGTGTTTTAATGCATGATCTCTGATTTGGTATCAGAGCCAAGTTCAAGTGCTGCCTGGTTGAGAGCTGAGAGCTTAAGGCTCTTCTATGAGAAATCGTTAGTTGGGTGTTGAGAGCTTAAGGCTCTTCTGTGAGAGAGAGTTGTGTGAACTCTTGAGATAGTCGTGTTAAGCTTTAAGGGAAGTCTGGGTGCAGTGCAGTGGCATAATGCAAATATGAAAAACTCATTCACTAAAATATCCTAACTTCTCTTTTAGCTTCGATGTTCTTTTGTTGTGAATCCATCTGCAAAATATAAAGTTGTTATCTGAGAATTTTCAGCACAACTTCTTCAGTTTTGCCAGGGTACGACAACCTGAAATTGTTCACCCATATCCATAGACATCTATAGACATCAGACCACATATGTTCTGAATTTGAAAAAACATTTTCAAAAATAATAATAAAGTTGTATTTGTATTCATATTATTTTCTACTTTGTAGATTATAAGGTTCATATAAAAAACTATTTTTAATATAAAAGTTACTAATTTTATTTCTTTATGATGGAAAGAAATATGTTAATATTTGCATTTTCCGAAGGAAAAAAAAAAAAAAAAGTATTTCTGATTTTTACATCATATCTGATTCCTGAAATAAATAATTATAAAAACCAAACATACTATTTTTTATGATTTCAGTTAGTTAATAATTGATTATTTTCCTAAACAAGCTTAATTTTTATCATATATTAGGTCATATTGAATATAGAATAGTTTTTTTTAATTGCAAATAAAATTTTTAGGTCATATTGAATATAGAATAGTTTTCGTTTTAATTGCAAATGAAAATTTAAAATAAATAGAATGTCATATCTAGAATCGTGACATATTTTACACCTTCCCCAATCTAGAAAATGTTTTGTTCTGAGGCTGAAGGTAATCACTTTAACTTTGATATTTATTTTTGCTTCTATGGACTAGACAAGTGACTTGTTTTTCTTCTTCTAAAAATAACTGCTTTCAATCCATTATTATAAAAAAATTACATATCTAAATACAAAGAAATTATTATAAAAAAATTTACATATATAAATACAAAGAAATTTAACCGTTTCTAAAATATTCAAAACCTAAAACACTGTTATCGAATTTACATTAACATAAATTTAAAATTCCAACCTTCTTCGAGTGATTGACTTGTGCATTATGTTTCCTCTTACCGTCGTCGTCCCATCTTGGATGAAACGAAAAGTCCTGCATGATATCATTCAACTATTCACTGATTAGATTTGTCTATTTGATACTTGGTGTAACTATCGTTAAAGAAGCAAAACAATCCACAGCGCCTGTAAAACTTTTTCAAGCACTGTTATGATAGTATGATCATCCTGCGCAGCACCCACATGAATTGATGTCAACTAGCTTATTTGCCGAAAGCACGAGAAATGGTGCACAAATCAAAAAAGGGCTTCATTTGTGCTTGAGGGAGGCCATTCACTTACGGCAGGGACTACCGGCTGCATGCAGCACTTGTTCTTTTAATGTAGTTGGAAATTCTTTTAATGCAATTGGAAATACTTCTTATTATAAAAATTATATAGTGCGACACATTGTCTATTTTCAAAATTGATTATAAACAAGATCACAAGGTGATGTCGTTTGCTCACCCATAGATTCAACATTTTAAAAGAAAGCATCAAAACCATTCAAAAATATTCTATTAGTAAAAAAGGCCTCAATAACCAAAGCTAAATAGATTATTGGCCCTTAGTTGATAGGCTACATCATTCAAAGATGAAATTTCTTTAAGCTATAAAGGGACTAGTATTTTTATTTTGGCATGAAAATGCCAAGCCTTCATCCAACTGAAAGGATGTTCTAAAATTGAAGGGGCATTATAGGAGTCATGTACCACACATCAAACTGTTACTTGACATGATACCTACATAAATCTATGATAAATTAAAGAATGAACACAAGGAGTTGAGCTTGGGATAAATATGTTTTGAGAAAAGAAAACCTTGGTATGTTATAATATGCATAGACTATAATAAATGTTATTACGAATAATACATAGAATTTGGTTATTACTATGATATATATGTACACATCCTTTGTGTTTTGCATGCTGACCACGTGTAAGAATGCTCTGCCATACTGCCACCAATTTCATTAATAGATTTTATTCGTAGCATCATGTGTCTAAATCCCAATGTATAAACATGTTAGGAAAAATATTGTTGAGATGGGATGTGGATAGGAGATGCCCCAAGTGCAATGGATTTGCATTACTGAGTCAATGCATTCATGAAAATGCGGAGAATGAATTTGAGAGAATTATGGTTGAAATTAAGAGCTTAAATATATTATTTCTGAACTAAAAAGTGGGAAATAATGCGAAAATATAACATTGGTGATATCCTAAATCAATGTTAAGGGAATATTTTTTTTCAAAATTCTCTTATAAATTCAAGATTTAGTTTTAAAATATAACCTTGTAGTTATTCCCTAACTTTTGTGTCACTAGGCATGGGTATGTGATTTCATTAAGGATTTTTTTGTAAAATACAAATAACCTCTTTAGCATGTCCATGTGGCAAGATGGCAAGATTATAAATTTAGGTTATGTAGGAATTATTAGTTGGTACTATGCTTAGAGGGGGGTGAAAACCATTAATACATTATTAATTGATGATGGATTCAACACATCTTTGTGTCACTAGGCATGGGTATATGATTTCATTAAGGATTTTTTTGTAAAATACAAATAACCTCTTTAGCATGTCCATGTGGCAAGATGGCAAGATTATAAATTTAGGTTATGTAGGAATTATTAGTTGGTATGATGCTTAGAGGGGGGCGAAAACCATTAATACATTATTAATTGATGATGGATTCAACACATCTTAAATTTTCCTCATGGATGTTAAGGGAAAATATATTACACTAAATGAAATATTAAAAAATATTCACAACTATGAATTCATAGATTACAAACCATGTGCATCTACATATTCTTTTACAAACTTAGTCATTAGTGTAAAGATCCAACTACAAACAATGTCTAAAGAGAGCTCGTCAGAGATACAATATTTCATACTTCATTTAGAGCAAGATAATTTCATGGAGACCATTTGTAATAGAGATGATGCAATCTACTTGAATTACCTCAGGTAAGTATATAGGTGTGGTAAAATGACATGTTCAATCTTGTGTTACATTTCAAGATACACAGATTGTATGTTATTTTTTCATTGAATTTATAGATGATTACCATTATTTTAGTGCTTGAGTCTAACCTTGGCCTTGTGCCTAGGTTATATAAAGAATAATAGGCACATAAAGGTCCATCAATACAAGTAATGGTGTTTTTAAATACAACTAAACAAACTCTCAAAAAGATTAAATTCCCTATTTCAAATTTTATTACTTGTTTTGCATTGCCAACTTCCCCAACTTTGATTTATTTGTTTGCATGAAATGAATGTCACCTTTCACCATCAATGTGGCCCTGCTAACTTCCTTATATTTCAACACAAATTTACCTCTAAGTTGGAATAAAAGGTATGCAATCATGAATAAGGCACACAATTAGTATATGTAATGTTGTATATAGTGTAAACAACCCTAATCTGCCTAATTCTCCTAGCTTTGACTAATAACATTGTCTTTTTTTCTTATTTTTTTCATTATGTTTTCTAGGTACTTATGTAGTATTTATTTTCAAAAATGCATGTGCTATGATTAATATACTTAATTATAAAGAAAAATCAATTCTACCATATTGTCATAGAGGAATTTTATGACGTGTCAAAATATTTTAGTATAAGGAGTGTCTCTAATCTTGGTCTTTCTCATGGGGAAAAATCACATTTTATTATTAGTTATGGTTATTGGTGGGCTTAAATTTGATTTCATTGAAAAGAGTGGTCTAGGGTTTTGATTTAGATAAGGTTTTCATTTGGTATAGGGTTTCTAAATTTCCTCTTCTAACAGTTCTTTACATTCTCTTTATCTTCTTTTCCAATTTTTAGTTTAGTGAGAGTTTCCTTCTCAAGGCTTTTCAAATCTAGATTATTATGTAATGGAACTCACAACCACATTATAACTCCCTAGAAAAGGGTTGATAAAGGTTGATAGACATGAAACATCCATGAAGTTACAACTTTGTGGCATGAAGTCAAAAGTTAGGATTAACACTAAGGATAAGAAAAATGATTGAATTAAATAAAAAACCACAAAAGAATAGAAATTGAGGGAGGTGGACTCTACAAGGAATAAATAATAATGAAGGAATAGATTAATTGAAACATGGAAATATTTTAAAATTACATATAATGTATCAAGGTGTACTACATAGTTCCCATGTATGTTATCAAAGCCAATTATAATTATGTGACAAAGTCCAAGATTTGATATTGCATTAGCCAAATTATTATAAATAACTCATAGGAAATGACGAGATACACATTACTCATGAGAATAAAGATGCTATGTACTTTTAATGTCTAATAAATATCATGCATCTAAATAGTTGAAAATAAAAATAAAAATTATAATCTAAATATAGAAAAAAACCCATACATAAAGAGAATATGTTAGAGTCAGTATTTGCATACTGCCATCAGTGATCAAAATTCCTCTTTTATATCATATTAGTGTCCCATGTTGAATTTTTTTATCATTCCACCTAGGTCATCATGTAAACATTTACTCATTGATGGTAGCCCAAGTTCAAACTCCAAGCCCCTCTCAAAAAATCAAGATTTGTTGGCCTAGCTTCATGTGTCTTGCTGAGCATACATCAATAATAAGATATCATTTCATCATGTCTTTATGTTAGTCAATTCAACATGAATTCCGGTCATTCAAGGTCCCATTAGGTCATTAGGGTTTCCAAGGTTCCAATAAAACTACATTCCATTTCATAAGACTAGCAAGTAAGGGGTGATCAAATAACATCTCTTCACCATGTGAAGATGATTTGTAAAGAGAAATTCTTATTTCATCATGTAATTTTGAGTTCAAATGTAATCTTTTTAATTTTCATTTTGTAATAAGTATACGGTTCCAAGCTATTAACTTAGTGTTCCGAAGATACCTGACCATCAAAAGATCAATTTTTCAAAGGAAATAGTCAAGTGAAAGGGTAAAGTTTCAAAGGGTTAAGTGAATGCCAAAGGGAGTTGTCTTTTCCCAAGGGTGTCTAAATCATCATTTTCCACAAGCACTAAACCCTAATTTTCTCTCCCATAGAGTTAAGGTTGGCTATAGAATCAGAGACATCTAAGCAGAGGAGGCATAAGGGAGGTCATTTTAGCAAGTTTGAGGCCATTCCAACTCATAAAAATTATGTCTCCATCATTTTTCAAGAAATCATTCCAAGGGACAAATCATTTGCCACACATAGGACCAATTTTGCTTCAAATTATGTTTCCAAACAAACACAGATGAATTTTACAAAGTTAAAGAGGTTTTTTTCCATCATAGGCAAAGCATGAAAAAACTCCTTCAGTTTTTACACAAGTGTCATGGTTTTGGAGAAATGTAAAAAATACAGTTGCTACAAGAGAGTTGTTGCACTTCTGGAGTGACCTTGGGAAAATCAAATTTTCTCCTATTTGGAGTGTCCAAATGAATTTCTTGATGAGTCAAATGATAACTAGAGAGAAATAGATTTCCAATAAGCTATAATGAGTTCAATTTGTAGTTGAGTAAGACCTCCAAAAGTTTCCTTCAAGAGAACACTTCATTTTTGCACTCTCATTCTACACTTTTTGACCAGTCTTGGGATAATTGATTTTTCAAAGGATATAATTCATTATTTTCAGTACTTTATAGGTCCATTGTATACCCAAGATAAATATATTTCCAACGAGCTATCATGGACTCAATTTGGACTCGGGGAAGGCACTCAAAGGTTGGTTTAAAGATGGAATTGTGCGCCTGGCAAGTGGAGGGTGTGTTTCCATGTTACATTGTGTGTTTTTCTGAAAACGTTGTGCACCTGTTAAGAGTGTTGCGCATTTGTCTACGAAGGTTACAGTCACCTCCTCAGCTCCTTGAAAGTGCATTCAACCTCAAAACAAGTAAGTAGTAGCTAAAGGATGTGCTTTTCCTCCTCCTCAAGTCAATTCCGAAGTGTTTGAAAGTTTTTATTCAAGATTTGGTTTAATTGTTAGATATAAACCATAGATATCCCCGAACAACTACCTTCCACTCTCATTCCATTTTATACACTTCCCTCCACCCTCCTTCCCTTTCCCTAAATCTTTTTATCCTATATACCCTCTAACCCTTTGTCCTAAAACCATAAGTCCTAGGTGATACAAATACCTAGGCTCCCAAACCCCCTATATTGCAAACAAATTTGCCCCATCCCAAAACTATCATAATACTACCCTATAGCCGTCTCCAACACAACTATCACTTCACCCATCATCTTCATGTTTACCCTTCCCCATATACTATTCCCTAAAAACTTCATTCCCCCTAACTTACACCTCCCTAGGGTTTTATACTAAACACCATGGCAGAGGAGGAATACAAACCACATAGTGAGGAAGAGGAAATAGGTAGAGAAAAAAATAGGTGCAGAAGAAGGCCAAGGACCAGAGGCCCAAAAAGAGCATTGGAGCTTGAAAAACAGAGAGAGGCAGAACTAGCTAACCATCTCACCCTAAATGAATAGTTTGCCAAAATGATGAATGAGAACCAGAAGTATTTTCTCAAGATGGTAAACAATCATCTTGAGAAACTCCTAGACAAGGCCAAAAAGGACAATGATATTCAAAGAAGGATGGAAAAGTATTATGCCATGAGAAACAAAATTACAAGAGCCAAGCTCAAAAGAGCCCATGCCAAGATTGAAGCCTTGACCAAGAAAGAGGAGAAAAAGAGGCTAGAAATTCTTTTCGAGGCATCACTCCATGCCTCAAACACATGATCAGCCATCTTCCCACCAATTTTGACAAGTTTTGGAAAATTTTGCAACTTGTGAATTTCTATGTTTTTTGAGGCATTTTTAGCATTGTAAAAAGGTCAAATACGCAACATCTAGGGTGCTTCACACTTTTTTGGGGCATCTAGAAAACGATCATAATAATTGGATTCAGAGTGATGAGGACATGCACCCTGTGCATTTTCTAAGCATTTGGAGACAAACGGGTCAGTCAAAAAGGTCAAAAACCACCAAAAAACCATGTTTTTGCCTCATTTCTAGCTTGAGCGCTACACGTTAACTAGTTTTGGAAGATTGAGTTTTTGACAAGGAAAATGAGCTCCAATTTGAAAATTGAATAAATTTCTAGAAAGTAGACTTGAAGGGCTTTCAAACAAGCTATCTTGGAGAAAATTTGGACACCGGGAAGGCACCCAAAAGCAGTTCTGAACTGAGAGGGTACATTTGATAGTCTTCTCCAATTTTCTGAGTTTCTCTCCTGTTTTGATTTTCACCTTGGAAAATGATGATTTTACCTATGTAAATGATCAAATTGAATGTAATTATCATGTTTTTACTATTACCTAGGGTAAATGCATTAGGTATATCAAACAAATGAGGTATAATGAATCAATTTACTTAAGATAGGAATGAGTCACTTAGACCATCCTACAATTTAGATATCAGTGTAGATTTTTGTGTAATATCCTCCTCACCTCATGGATTCAACCCTTGAGGCTAGGATGAGTTTGTTTGAGGCCTATATCATGTAAAATTTCAGTCATTCTACAGGTGCGACTTAGTTGGATGTTGTAAGATTGATCATAGACACTATTGTATCATATCTTGGCCAGTATTAATGAATGAATTAAAGTTATTTTGATGGAATACGTGTGGTATGGCATTTTGACATAGTCTCTTCTTATGTTGCATATGTTTGAATGTTTTTTACTATCATGTTTCATTTCACCTCTATGATATGTTGATTTTCATGATAATTTGGGCACGGAATCCCCCACACCATGTTTTAGGATCAAAGCCCAAGTTTTGAGTTGATATTGTTGTAAACCTCTATTAATTGTGGGTGAGAAATGTATATTAGAGTCGTAGGGATGCCTACCCTAGTTTTGAATGTAAGTTCGGCCTACCCATGGTCATGGGATTATATAAATAGAGTGAGACTCTAAGTGTAAAAGGGAGTTAAGGAGAGTGAAGTATGAGATAGCGAAGTAGAAGAAAAGAACTAGAATCTAATTGTGGATTGGATCATAGAGTAGGAAAAGGCTCTACAGCTGAGTGCGTAAAGGCCTAGTAGAGTCCATAGCTGAGTGCGCAGACCCCTGCAACTGAGTGTGTAGGGTGGAGTCAAATATGTAATAAAAGAAGAGATTAAAAAAGAAAGGTTTTATTACCAATTTTGTGTATTTGTTTTGAGTTATTATATGTTTGATATCATTTACAAATATACTGTTTCTTTACTGTGCGCACTTCTATGAATTGTGAATATTGTTAAGTATAACTGAAAGCATACAAATAAGCTAAGTTAATCAACTAACATTGGATTACTAGTAAGGACTTGGGTAATAACATTGTTTGGCTCCCGAGTAGGGTTGTGCAAAGGAAACACCTCAGGCTGTGAGGAATGGGTAAGTGCGCATAGCGACGTATGTGCAGGGTTGAACTATGGACCACTTGAAACCATTAGACATCTCCAAGGTGTAGAAACCTAGTTCTAGTACCCTCCCATACTACTTCGGGTGAGACCTCAGTCCGCTCTCTGTGCACTATTGCCGAAAGGGCCAGTAGTACCAGGATTTGTTTGGCTAAATCACCTCTGAACCTGGGTTAGGCCTCAACAAGCCAGCAAATGGTTTCGTTGCCAGGACCGAGATCTGCATGAGGGATGTCTGATGTCATGTCACTAGAATCTGACGAAGAAAGAAATTGAAGGGTGGTTGGACATAAAGATTCACGAGTTTTGGGCGCGAGAAAACATGAATCCACAAGTATCAAAGGAACAATAATTAGAGCACTACTTATATATGGAAATCCATGAAATTTTCTTTGCATCCTTCCCTTCTGAGTTGTATGAGTGGGTCATGAAGCTAGCAGACAATCAGGGAAGGTGTAGGCCCAACAAACCAATTGTGTGGACTCCAGAATTGGTGCGCAGACTAGAAGCATCAGAAGATAAGATCGCGTGCTCTGTGGACCACTGGCTCGATCACGTTATAGGAGGGTTTATCACTGAATTCATGCTAGACACCTCAGTCAGCTACAGCGAGGCGGGACGCCGCTTCCTGGAAGGACCACGCGGTAAGTACATTAAATCTTTGAACACTTGGATTAAAATTCTATCGTGTGAAAAGCGGGTTATGAAAATAAATTGATGTTTGGGGCTACGAGGAGTGGGAGGATCTATAGAAACAAAGGTAGCACAGAGATAGAGAGTAGCCCCTTGATTTCACCTCGGCGAGAAAGCGAGGAAGAGCTCACGAAATTTTCACCAAGAAGTGTGATCAATCTGATAAGGCAGCGAATTCCACGCATACCACCTCCACCTACACCACCACCAGTCTCACCATATTCACCCCCAACTTTGCCCGCACCACCTCCATCCACCACCACAGTTCAATATGGAGAGCGTGATAAAATTGCTAGTGTTCAAAGGAGTAGGGAACGAAGATCCGGACCAATTTTGGTTCATAGTAAAAGTGGTATAGGAAGCACAAGGAGTCGTGGATGACAATATAAATAAGGACATGCTGTTAAGTGCATTGTAGGATTGCACACTAACATGGTACATTAAGCATTCTAATGAACATCCAAACACAGGGATCGCAGATATCTAGGTTGCGCTAAACAAGGAATTTAGCAAGCCAAAATTGGAGACACAATCGATTATCAAGTTTAAGGAAATCGTGATGCTTCCAGGCGAGACCCCTAGGAGCTAGATCAGAGACTGAAGAGTATGATTCACGAAGCCAACATGACCTTGACAGATGGGAAGCACCGTGCATGGTTTGTAGTGTCACTAACACTGCATCTAAGGACAACGTTGTCACAGTAGAAGTTATCCACCCAAGCGGAAGCTTTGGAGATTGTAATGAGACTGCATGAGACCCTGATACAAGATCCTAGCTTGGGAGTCCAACAAATCCATGCGCAACTGAAAAATTTGTGTCTGGACATGCAGAGTTTGAAACAGGACAGGAAAACTTGCCCAGAGGTGTGTGAGGAGGTATGGTGCATAAAGTGTAAGAGACAAGGACACGACAAGGACCATTGTCTAGTCTTCATGAACTACTCGGTGAGAGGAGGGTTGATGCCATTAAGACCAGAAGCACAAGCAAGATCGATTACAATGCCTAAATTATGGTGCGCGATTTGTTAGATAGGAGGAAAACACGCTACGGATAATTGTCACCTATTACATACTAACAATTGTTCTATAATTTTTGCAGATCAGTAGGCCATGATGAATGCACTTGTAGAAGTTATGAACTAATGATGGATTGGACTCCTGCCTACAGAATTCAGACAAAAACACCAACCTTTGATCAAAATGCAAGAATGGCGCGCACTGGATTCCAAGGGCATGAACAAGGTCGAGATGGAATGGGAATAGGAAAGGGTCACGAACAGCTAATTTTTTACAATTGTGGAGGGCCAGGGCATTATGCCCGCGATTGTACAAATCTAACGAGGGCATCATGTTTATATTGTACCCAGTTTGATCATGAGATAGACGACTGCCCCACACTGATAACGAGGTTTCACAATAAGGGAATACTCCAACCTCCCCTGACTCAGAACCTACAAATGATGAGGTCTGAGTCACACGAAGAGGACAAAAACATAAACATGATGCTCCGAAGCGGTATCATAATAGGAGAGGATAAAACGACTTGAAGAAAGTGCGTGGGTTCACAAGGCTCCCACCAAGGAACTTGAATTTGATTTGGAGCACGAAAAGGAGACATGCATGAAGCTTTTGTGTGACAACAAAGCAATGAAAGGAATGCAAGAAATCATCACTAGATGCGCTAGATCAAGGGAACCACGCGTAGTCCAGAAGCTCAGAAAGCACACATTGTGAATAAGAAGGGAAATGAGATTGACTGTGCAAATCAAGGAGTACGAAATGGATCAAGTAATTCTAGATCTAGGATCAGATGCAAATGTACTTCCAAAGTAGACATGGGAGTGCATGGTCAAGCCCACATTGCAGTGGTCCCCTATTCAATTGTGAATGGAAAAACAACAAAAGATCCTACCCATGGGAAGATTGCAAGGAGTAATGGTGGATATTGAAGGTGCGAGTGCGCTTATATATTTCAAAGTGATAGAGATTGTCGATGACAATAATCCTTATCCCATGCTACTAGGAATAGATTAGGCCATTGACATGAATGGAGTGATAAATCTAAAGAAGCGCAAAATGATTTTTGAGAAAAATTCACTGCGCGTAGTGCTACCTTTAGACCTTACGGAAGGATCATGCTACACAGAGCTGGTGCGTTGATTTTATAATCACGCTATGAGTGACCTCAGTTGAATATTTATTAAACAAAAGGTATTACAGACTCATGTGCTAGTGTGTGTTCAGTGTTATTGAAACAACGGATCAATCAGATTACCAATACACAGACATTTAAGTGGGAAGACAACAGAGAAACACAGTAAGCAACACTAGACACAAATAGTTTTTAATAACGAGTTCACCCTATTCTCTAGGGCTATGTCTCCAGTCCAACTTCAGCGGTGGCCTGGTTTTATTGTGTCCTACAACAAAGAATTTACAATGCAGGGACTCAATATGAGTTCTCCTGACAGCAGATTTTGCTTGGCAGGGTGGTTCTTGGATTCCCCAAGCCACTCAGAGTTCACAGACTCTTTTTCTTCCTACCAGCTCTGTGACCTTTGGTCTACAGTGGAATGAGCCAATTGTGATGCTCAATCCAGACAGATTCCTCTACGGGAAGGCTTGAATCTTCAAGCTCTCTGGTGCTCGATGCTACCTGTGGTTAGCTCGGCCCTCTGTCTCCTCTGCTTGGCTTTACTATTCTCTGTGTTCAGTCCTCCTTTTAGGGTTCACTGTTTACTGTCTCTCTGGTCGCTTGGACTCCTCTCCAAATCCTCCTACCTTTGACTATCTCCGTTCATGGCTTTAACCATTCGATCCCTATGCCTGTTCGGTTCCTCTCCCGCCTGCGTTGATTCACCTTCTGCAGCTGTGCTTGGAATTCCCTGTTTGGCATTAGCATGAATGCTTAGGGAGTGCCACATGTGCCCATCTAATTGGTGCCAGCATGCTTCGTCAGTTCGTTCCTCCAGTGTTGTCGTGGATACGCTTTTTTTCCACCGTGGCGGTCAAACGAATTCCAAATCCTTTTAAATCGTAGCTTATTTGTGGTTGACTCCACTTCTTTCTATCAGGCGCAATCTCAGCCATCCAATCTGGGCTCCTCCAGATCCAATGTCATACGCACGTCGAGTGCGGTTGACTTGCTCGACTGTTAGCACGCAATCACGGAGGTTTTTCTCCCACCTCCACTGCCATGCGTCAATCATTGAGTGGGATCACTCTGCTCTCCTCCAAAACCTCTTACTGTTCAAGGGCACCCCGATCAAAACCACTGGTTTCCAGGGCACGAGTCCTGCCTTTGTCCTTTAGCGCTTTTTTTCTTTCTACGCCCGTGGTTCTCTGGCTCCCAATGTGACCAAGCACTTAAGGCTTCCCCATTTCGGCCCCGTTTTCCTATCTAATCGCGCATCAAAATCACATCCTTTTCCTGATCCGGGGCTCCCAGGGGCTGTTTTGACCTCCTGCGCAGTCTCCATGGGCCTCGGTCAGCGCACTTTGACTGAGGTCCTAGTCGTTCCGCGCCAGTTTCCATGGCCACTAATTTAGGGTGTTTTTGATGTTGTTTTGGATTTCATTTGAGATTTTTTCAACTTGATGCCATTAAAGTTCTTGATAGCCTTTTATGGATCCGATTCGGATCACGGCCTCCCTACTGAAAAATCTTTTGGACCACCAAAAGTTGGTTTTTCTTCAAGCATCGACTAAGTGAGGAAATTGTTGTCTCACTTGTCCAATCTCAATCCACTTCGCATTGCTCGGCTTCGAACCTTTAAGCCCAATCCTGAGGTATTCCACCTGCCCACTGTGCGTTGTCCTCACCTTCCTGTCCAACACTGTGTCTTCCTGTAACTCATTAAGGTATTCAGGTAGCAGGTCATCAACAGTTGACTCTACTCTTCAGGGTCCTCAATCATTGAAGGTTCAAACAACCTCAAACAATCTGCGTTCACGACTGAATAGATGTGCATGTAAGCTGGCAGATCAAGGCGGAAGGCATTTTCACCAATTTTCTCAAGTATCCTGAAGGGTCCATACCTGATAGGTTTTAGATTTTTATCTTCACCTTGCATTCTGTCCTTGCTGATATACAACCAGATTTGTTCTCCAACTTGAAAACTATGCTCCATCCGATGCTTATCATGCCTAGCATTGTACTTGGCCTGGCTCCTTTCCAGTTGTTCCTGTACTACTTGGTAAATCTCCTGGATCTGTTCAATGAACCTAGTTGCCTTGTCCACATCACTGTGTTTATCAACCATGGTATATTTACCAAAGACAAAATCCAAAGGAGACCTTGGTATGAAACCAAAAAAGGTCTCAAAAGGAGATCTCTATGTAGAAGAGTGTTTAGCTCTATTGTAAGTATGTTGCACATAGCACAAGTGCTCATCCCAAAGCTTAGGATGCTTGCTGCAATATCCTCTCAATAACTAGATCACTGTCTTGTTAACTACTTCTGTCTGGCCATCTGTTTGTGGATGAAAAGCTCTGCTTTTCTTTAATTTGGTGTCCATTAGTTCCCACGGACTGGACCAAAACTTCCCCACAAATCGGGCATCTCGATCAGATACAATAGAAGTGGGTAATCCAAAATGAACCCATACATGTTCAAAGAATAATTTTTCAGTTTGTTCATCTGTAATCTATTTACTACAGGGTATCAGAATACACATTTTTCTGAACCTATCCACAAAAACATATAGATAATCATGACCTTTCCTAGATTTAGGCAGTCCTCCAACGAAATCCATGGAAATGCTTTCCCAAGGGTGAGAAGGAACTGGCAAGGGAGTGTACAAGCCTAGTTTTCTATTGTTGGGCTTGCTTTTAGCACACATGGCACACCCCTTTACATATCTAGAAAGAGCCTCATTCATTTTTGGCCAATGGCAGAACCTTTGCAGCTGTGCAACTGTTTTACTTACCCCAAAGTCACCTGATATCAGAGAAGTGTGTGCTTCCCTAATTATATTTTCTCTCTCAGTTTTTGGAATGCAGAGTTTCCCACAATGATATAAGAGTCGGTCCTTCACATGATAGTCCAATTCTTCTACTCTTTTTCCTTGACTCAAAGTTGCATATACATCTTTAAAGTCCATATCCTGAGCATACTGTTCTATGTAGCTTTCATGCAACACAAAATTATGCTTAAGTATGGTAGATGCATTTATAATGGGTCTAGATAACATGTCTGCAACCTTGTTATGTATGCCCTTTTTATATCTTATGACTAAATGAAACTGTTGTAGAAACCCCATCCATCTCTAATGTCTTGATTGCTGTAATTTAGTTTGGGAGTGTGGGTATTGAAGTGGCTGATGATAAGTATGTATTACTATTTCTTTGCCCATTAAATAATGTTTCCACTTTTTCACACTCTGAACTAATGCATACAATTCTTTATCATATGTAGGATAGTTAACTACTGCAAGATTAAAAGTCTCAGAATGATAACGTATGGGTTTACCATGTTGTGTCAACACCGCTCCCATGGCATAGTCACTGGCATCAGTTTGGATCTCAAATGGTCTTTGTAGATCTAGCAGTGCTAGTACAAGTGTTAGCACCTAAATCCACCTTAGGCTAAAAGAAGGCAAAATTCAGAGTAACCACAAACCACGCTCAATCTGGTAGCTATCCCTACTAGAACAAGAGAGGGCTCTCTTCGAGTCACACTCAGTGAATAGATGAACGAAAAGGCCTGAGATGACTTACAGTGAACTATTTATCTTAGGCTAGTAAGTGAATATAAATAAAAGAAACGATTTTCATGAATGACTATGTTTCTAGGATGGTATGGGACCAATGGACCTCAATGAACAAAGAACTTAATACAAAGGCACAGATTACTTCGTGAGGCAAGATAGGTGGAAAGCCTAGCAATTTAGTTTAAGATGGTGTGGAATGGAGAGATTGATTAAGAGGGTGAAAAGGGCATGGACAACATGAATCCTTTTCAACAGAAGAATGAACACTGAACGTGAAATTTTCCCATAGGAAGAGCAATAAAATTGAATTCTACCTTAGCTGACTCAGAGAACTTCACTGGAAATGAATATGAAATGAACTATGAAACATAAAAAGATACATATGAAACATAAGAGACACATTTTCTACACTCACAACCACATGAATCTCATGAAACAGAGCCACTGCCTTTTATTAATCCTCTGTAAAAAATATACAATGTAGAAACAGAATTTCTTTCCCACAGTCTCCCAGAAGTTACAAGCCAACCAACCCTTTGCAAATAGTGTGCATACAATATATAGAATGTGCCATGAAGAGATAGAATTCCCAAGGGTTGGGGAGTTACTCGAATCATTACAAAATGAAGGTGAAGAGCCAAACACTAGCTACATGTGCAACGCCACAAACATGACAAATGGCTTGGGTAACCCTTTGCCTTCCTTTGCCACTTGGATAAATGCCCATCTAGAGTGAAAATACTTTTAAAACAACCTTAGGTGTCGAAAACATGAAGTGTAGATGAGGGGGGCCACTTATGAAAAGTTGGGGAGTGAAATTTTCGCGAAACAGTGGCATTTTGGGCATTTTTTTCCTATATGCGCCACGCCCTTTTCTGTATGCATCGCGCTACTTTGAGGCCAGTTTTGAGGCACTTTCAGGAGTCCAAAATGTGCCCAAGTGTGCTCGTTAGAAAGCCTGTCCTGTATACTTTCCAACCCAAGTGGAATTTTTGAATTTGGAGCTCATTTTCCCCTTCAAATCTTCATTCTCCCAAGACTGCTTCCTGTGTGTCAAAATAGGGGCAGTGAGGCCATTTTTTTGGGTGTTTTTGACCTCCTGGAGACTCAAATCATGCCCAAATTTCTTGCTTGAGTGCTAGTAGTTTTGGTTTTTCATGCTGAATCCAAAAATGCAAACCATTTCTCATTTGGAGCTCCCAATCCTACGCATCGTGCCGGTGGTGCAACGCGTATAGAGAGAAAACCTGTGTTTGTGCCAAAAAAATTTCCATGTGACCAAAATTGTCCCAAATTTCTTGAAATTTGGGTTGGAGCTTCCTTATCAAGTGTTATGCTGGGTCAAAGAGGCTTTGGCCAATATCTGAAGTTGATCGAGCTCCCTTTGCCTCTTTTGCTTCTTGATTTCCTTCCTCAATTTCGCCTTCAAATTCCTGCTTCGGGCCTTGCACACTTTGTTCCGCGCCATGTAGTGGAAAGCCATGTGTCTCAGCAAGGCATGGTCCTTGTCAGCCTTGTCCAGCAACCTCTAAGTGGACGTTCACTTTCTCTAAAACATACTCCCGGTCCTCATTTCTTTGCTCCATAGGTCTACCTTGTGTTGCCATGAAGTGTTGCTAGTTTTCCTTGATCAATTGTAACTCTATCTCAGCTTGCCAATCCTCAAATTGTTTGTTCCTCTACTCCAGGTATGTCATATTCCATTTGGCTCTCCCATATTAGGCATGCCAGTAGCTAATGAAATAGAGTCCGGTGTAAGTGTTAAAGTAACACCAGCCAAAGTAACTTGAGCACCATGCAAATGTAGAACAAATAGGTGAGCCAACTCATGGTGAAATTGAACATTTGCAACCCTTTCACAAAAGTCATAGCATGACTAAAACTGAAAATAGGACATAGCAAGAGGGCAGGCCTGCAATTCTGTAAGGGTGGTCAGTTCCTCTCTAACATGTCTTCCACTCTTATGAGGCCTCCGGGGTGCCTGTTCTTCCAAGGGAGAGTCACTTTGGGTTTCTAACTCATAGTCCGATGAATGCTCAGATGCTATGACTGCTATGCAAAATACCCTGAAGACAAGATGATTGTTATGTATGAACTGTGCTTGAACTGCTCTTTTTGGTGTTGTATTTCAATTTCTGCCACCAAGGGAAAAAACAAATGCAACAAGCATTGTTAGGGATTGTTAGGAAGGGGAAACAATATTGAGGAATGAGAATTATTAGGATAATTTTAATTAGGGAGAGGAGGGGGATTTTATATATGGGAATAAGGTTTAGGGTTTGGGATTAGTTATATAGGGTTGAGGAGATTTTAATAAGGGCTAGGGTTTTGGGATGTTGAATGTAATGTAGGATTGATCAACTTGGTAGGGGGTAGGAAATGAGGCAACAAGGGAGAATGGGGAAGGAGGAGAGTCCTTGGTGACAAAACTGTGAGCTCAGAAACCCTGGCAACAAATTTGTTTGTGTTGGGTATGAATTTTTGTTTCAACCTTTATCACCCTTACACAACCATCACTCAGCACAAAAATGGATGAAACATTAAGATGTTGACCCTACTTGGCAAATCCACGCAAATAGATGGAAATTTGGAGAAATTTCAAAGAATTTCAGGCCTTTTAGCCCTGTGCGCTGCACCTCCCATGTGCGCCACGCCAGTGTAAATTTACACTGGAAATTTTCTCCCAGTGCGTCGCGCTCTCTGTGTGCATCACGCCCTTTTCCAGGTGACTTTTGGAGGCCTTCCTAGTCTCCAAATTGGGTGTAGGATAGCTCTTTGTAAATTTTTTTGAGTCTACTTTCCAACCCAATCAGAATTTTTCAATTTGGAGTTCATTTTCCCTATCAAAAATCAAATCGCCCAAGACTGGTCAAAATGTGCCCGGTGAGGCTGCCTCAAGGCAGAGTGCTGTTGCAGTCAACTTTTGAAGGCGTTCCTCAACTCCAAATTGAGCTCATGATAGCTCATTGGAAATATCTTTGTGTCTAGTTATCATTTTACTCATCAAGCAAGTTATTTGACCAACCCGGCTAGGATAAAACTTGATTTTCCCAAGGTCACTTCAGAGGTGCATCAATTCTCCCGAGGCGATTGTATTTTTGATATTTCTCTAACACCTTGACACCTGTGTAAAAAGTGAAGGATTTTTTTCTTCCTTTTCTTGGTTTGGACAAAAACCTCTCTCAGTTTTCCCAATTTTATCTTTTATTGCTCAAAAATATCATTGGAGTGAAACATATCCTGATGTGTGGGACAAGGGATTTGTCAAAATGAAGCGAAATGAAGGGGATAAGTGGCTTCTAAATTCTTCAGAAATTCTTGGAAGTAGGGAGGGATGTTAAGAAGTAGGGGAAAGTGGAATTTCAAAGATTGAGTGAGGGGAAGGGGTCCAAAAAGGAAAAACACAGGCCCAACCTAGAAAATTGCCAGGTTGTAGCAAAAAACTAGGGTTTGTGCGAAAATGAGGAATTTAGGGGATCTAAGTGATGGGAAGTGTTTAATAAGGTAATTTAAGGATAGGGGAAGGTGTATGAATATCAGGATACAATTTTTTCCAATGATTTTACCGTCCAAGAGAAATTTCCTTCAAAACCCTAGGAGAGGGAAATGAACCTTGCCTAGGCGCAACTGAAGCATGAACAAGGTGTAAAATGACCCAGTGGAACTTGACATGATGATGAGAACCCTTTTAATGAGGGTACACTCAGTTGAATGGTGACATGGAACGTCATTTGGACAACTTTGACAAGGGTAAAATCAAACCCTAGACCTAATGCCTAGTGACCAAATTTTGCTTGAAGACTCACTGAAATGACAAAATTTGACCTTGACACCTTAAAATCACTTGTGTAAGAGCATGTTTGATCACTAGAGGGAGGCTGCAAAGATTGACACTAACAACAGGTGTTGTACTAATTCTTTCTTTCAAAGTGTCGAAGGCTTTCTGTTGTTTGCCTCCCACTGAAACACCTTGTTCAATCCTGTCAAAGCATGTAAGGGAGCTACAATTGAGGAAAAATTTGAAATGAACTTCCTCCAATATTGTGCTGCTCCTAAGAAGCTTCTCAATTCTGTAGCAGACTTGGGTTTAGGCCAGTTTATGATGACTACCACTTTATAGGGATCTATTTTCAATTCACCCCCCTACTATATGACCCAAATAATTTAGAGAGGTTTTTCCAAATTCACATTTGGAGAGTTTAACATAAAGTTTTTCTCTTTTAAAAACATCTAATGTCTGCTTAACATGCTTTAAATGTTCTTCCCACATTTTACTAAAAATCAAAATGTCATCCAGATACACAATAACAAAATCATCAAGAAAAGGTCTGAGTACATCATTCATTAATCTCATGAAAATAGCAGGGGCATTGGTCAAGCCAAAAGGCATAACCAGCCATTCATACAATCCCTTCTTTGTTTTGAAAGCAGTCTTCCATGCATCTTGCTCTGCAACTCTGACCTGATGGTATCCACTGTGCAAATCCAGCTTGGTGAGATAAACAACTTCCTTCAATTGATCTAAAAGATCATCTATGCGAGGAAGGGGATAACGATTTTTAATTGTTATCTTATTCAGTGTGTTAGAGTCGGTCTGGTTATCCCCCCATCAAAGATCAAAACTCTTTTTTGCACTTCATGTTTAGGTGTCCCATCAGTTTCAATCATTTGCACTCGTTAGGAGCATGCTATAAATCTAACGGAAAGGGTTGTGTCACTCATTCCCCTCATGCTTGGCACTGCTGGCTCAGGTCTATTCATAAAAATCAAGTCTTGAAAAGTCATTTGCAGTCCTGTTTCAGTTTCTAGGTCATAATAGTTTTTTTTTTGTCATTAGGTCTAGGGTTAAGTCAATTGGGTCTTTGACAAAAGTTTAATAAAGCCAGAAGGCTAGAGGGTGGTCCTCGATAGGTTGTTATCTCAAATATTTTATCATTATACGGATAGATTATGACTTCTCTTCAAAACTATGTTTTGAAGATAAGTCGACATTTCATTTTTGTAATAAATTTTCAAAAATTTCAGTTCTTGAAATGTCTAGGCGCAGCCCTGGTCTCCTTTGCCAGATCATATCACAGCTATCCCTGCAAAAAATTGTCAAAGAAAATCATTATTTCAACCAAATTTAAGAAGGAAACCAAAATCAAAAGTCTATTAATCCTGAAAGAATGTCAAAATGCCAAACATTATGAAAGTGGGTTATGGAGCAATTTAAATAAAATCTGATTTGGTGAGATATTTTCTTCACATATAAATCATGGAAGATCATCCCTTTCCATCATTGCTCAAGGAAAAAGTCAAATTTGTGAAGTGAAGGACAGAAGACACGTTTGAAGGGTAGATTGACAAGCTTGAGGGTGCACGCGACCCATACAGAAGGCGCACAACGCATTGGGTGCGCACGGCGCACTGGGCTCCATTGGCCAGTGTAAATTTTCATGCGCGCGGTGCATTGGGAGTGCTATGCACTGGGTGATGAGCGCGGCGCACAAAGTTGGGAGCTCGAAAATGGTTTGAAAACTCATCAAATCACCCAATCTTCACATCAATTTACCAGCATTGTTAGAGCAAAAAGCAGTTCACATTCAATTGCACACACAGTTTCATTCAGAGCAATTTATATATCAGCATACATATTCCAGACATCTTGTTTTCAAAGTCATGTCAGAGACGGATTCAGTTTATGAGCAGGAGTATGACAGTGATTCTACAGCTGAGGGTAATGTGCCACAGAGGCCTCACAAAAGTGGCAAAAGTGGTCAGCATGTCAGGGAGGAGCCTACTTCTTTGGCTCAATTGTAGGTTTGCCCGCTTGTAATGGATTGTTTTCAGCGTCGGTCATGTTTCCAATACTGTGAGATGATCTCACAAACCCAGCATCATCGTGAACTAGTTCATCTATTTGTTCTACATTTACATGATGGCCCTGTAAACATCGCCGGAGTAAATTTCACTTTGTCACCAAAGACTATTGCTCAGGCCACCGGGATACCAAATGTAGGAGAGGAATGGAACAAACGCCAGCAGTTAGACAAATTCTACTATGAGCCATACATCAAACCTAGGCATATGAGACACCTGAGCATGGTTTTTCCATTCAGATTCCTGAGGGATGAGTTTGCACCATTGATGAAACTCATCATTCGGTATTTCAGTTGCGAGGGAAGATTCTTGCGTCTCTATGCGTACCATGTCCGTTTGTTGATGCATTTCATGAGGGTATGTATGATGAACATTCTGTATTTCATGTGTCGCAACATAGAGAGGATGGTGGCTTTAGTACAAAGGAAGACCCCAGCACAGTAGCATAGAAGTATATATCATTACGCACTGATCAAAATCATAGTGGTACATCATTTGACACAGCAAGGCATTACTTGGGAGGATTTCATCTCCCGTGACTTCTTCACAGCATCACAACCGCTTCCCGAGATAGTTCATGATGAGGGAGAGCCTTCACACCAGCCAGAAATTCTTGAGACCGATCATATAAGTGCTCCATTGTATGTGACATACCATCGAGGCCACAGGGCCTTATTTGCATCTACACGACGAGTACTATCTCCACCCGGGGTGGAAGGGGTCTCGTTGACTCCATCAGCAGAGCGAATATTATCTCCACATGATGTGGAAGGGGTCTTGCCTTCTTATTCAGCACAGATATAGATCCAAGATAGGGGCAAGAGGCCTATGCATGATGAGGGTCCTTCAGGAGGCCGGGACACTGATTTCACAATTATTGATATTGATGCGAGCTCTCCTAGCTCGGAGCTAAAGGAGATCATCCAAGAGCCAAAAGCTGAGAATGACTCGCTGAGAAAGAAATTACAGATGGCTCAGTGGGTGATAAACTACCTGGAGCAGCGTAACAAACAGCTAGAGGATGAACATACACTTTATGAGCTGCGGCAAATTCGTGAGGATCGAGAATTGGCCTGAAAGAGACCTGGTGATATGACATCGGCTGATCGAGAGTCTATGCTCATCCATGTTAACACTCATTTGGAGAAATTGTTGGCAAAGGCCAATAGAGAGAAAGACATGCTTCGTCATATGAAAAATCATTATTGGGCTTGTATGCATGTCTGCGAAGCAAAAATGAAGATTCTAAAGAGGCGGTTGAGCAGAGCACTAAAATGGCGAAAAAAGCCTAATCCACTCCAAATTTTGGTCGAGGCTTCATTGGCTAGACATAATACATGATGGAGGGACTTTTCTCCAAATTTGAGCAATTTCAGAGAAATTTTTGTCATTTTGAAAATTTTGGCTTGCAAAACAGGTTTTTCAGCTCAACGCGTAGCGCATCGACGCGCACGCTTATGATTGGGACACTTGCTAGAGGAAAACTTTATAGTTTTGGATTTGTCATGGTAAGTTATGCATGCTCTAGTATGGCAAAGGCATTTCATCAAGTTCTGGATGATCAAAAGGGCCAAAAACACCATGAAAATTACCTTTCTGCCACCTTTTGCACTAGCAGGAAGCACTTGTTGGAGAATGAAGTTTTGGAGGGGAAAATGAGCTCCAAATTGGGAAATTCCACTTGGGCTGGATAACAGACATCCAGGTCTTTCCAACCAGCTATTGTGAACTTGATTATGATGTCGAGAAGTGCCCCAAAAGTAGGCTGAAAGGCGCGTGGCGCATAGAGCTCAGGCGTGCGGGGCATAGAGATTTTTGGTCAAATTTTCTCTTTCCAGCTCAAAAATTCGGCTAGTTATGACCAATTTCACCTCCTGATGTGATTTTTGACCCAGCTTGAAGTAATTTGATGTAAATGATGTAAATTTGGCACTTATTTACCTATTCTAGATGATTCATTAAAAAAATAGTTAAAATTTAATGAATGGATCAGTTTCCCTTCGTTTAGAGGAAAGTTGTTTTGGATGCCTAGATTGTAGTGCTTTGTTTAGAATTGGTTGAAACAGCTCCTAGGATGATGAGCTTGACCCCTAGAGACAAGGGAATGGGTTGGCTTGCCTATATTATGTATTTTCTAAGTCATTTTCAGGGTTGGACTTTTAAGAAAAGCCTAGATTATATTGTACATTGTATCTTTGCAATTTTGGCAAAGGAAATACCAAGATTTTGCAGCACTGTTTGGGATTCATGTGGATTTATGTGTTGATGGTGTGCTTCTTTCAGTATCTGTAAGTTGTTATGTGTATCATTTTCCTTCTCTCATCTTCTGCAATTGAACAAATGAAGTGTTAAGGTAGAATCCATAATTTGTTATGCTCTGCCTTTAAGTTTGTTTGATTTTCCATGTTTTCATCTGTTTAAGGAGAATCCTTGAAAGCTTCTTGCTCTCCTTAGTTCCTCGCCAGTCTGATCTATCCATCTCTTTCACTTTTAAAGCATCAAGACAATCGCCTTCCTTGCCCCAATCGGACCTCTACAAAAACTGTGTCTCATCCCCACACCCTGTTGGCTGCTCGAATTGTTTATTGATTAAACAGTCGAGTACCACATCAAATTGTCAACCCGGGAAAGTCCTTTTGTTTCAAAGGTGACCTCATACTATATGCACTTAATTCTAAAAGCATTAAAGGTTGTAGTATAAACAGATCTACTTCCTATCAAACCCTTACTCTGTGTTATAGTAGTTATAAGCTATTGCAGAGATGAAATGAAATTAATCAATGGAAACAAATCTGCAGAAAGAAATAATGGCCGTTTGTAACAGAGGAGCAGGACCCTATCCTCAGAATAAGGATGTTCAACACCTGCCTCTATGACCAGTTTGCCAATACACACTGAAAAATCCTAATCACCGGTGACACACTTCTCACAGCGCTAATCGATCAAGGAAACAGAGTATCAACAAAAAGGAAATATCGGAAGCAAGGCTAAAAATGTACAGAAATCACACACACACTTAACAGAAAAGAAATGGGTGAATCTTGTGAAGAAGGTGGGCCCTATCCCTCTCACAAGATTCCCCTGAACACAGATGCTAGGTTAAAATGCTCAGAACAGTGCTTTATTCATCTGCCAAAAGGTCCAATAAAAGTTCAGACTTGCTCTGCACTACAATACTTCCATTCTAACTCTTAGCTTTCAACTGTAGATGTCTCCTCTTTATAGAGGAGACATTTATTACAATAGATTGTCATTATTCATTCAGTTTGATCCTTCTGTACAAAAATAGGAAATCAATTCCTGTTGCAGCATACTGTTACAACAGTGTATATCTTTGTCGTCCTTTGTTTAATCGGATCCTTCCACTGTTGCAAAACTGGTAGTCTTCGTCTATCTCCTTGGGGTCCTTGTACTATCCTTGGTTGTTCCGTTGTTATTGTTGATTTGGTAAATCTCAACTGTTCCTTAAAGTTCTTCATGTTGTTCCTGGTGTTCCAGCATATGCGACTAAGTTTGGCTGATCGTGCTATATCATCATCTGCCAGGCATAGTTCTGCCAGCTTCAGATGGTTACTGCCCAGCTCGACAATTGCTGTTTCATTCTTTGCAAATTAAGACTTTTCCTGCTTTAGTCAATTGTTGTTTCTGGTGTTACAGCAACTGCACAGTTGCTGTTTTTGGTGTTGCAGCAACTGTGAATTACAATTCTGTGGACTTCGAACAGTTCCAATCAATTGTCAGCGACTTAGTCAATTTCCAAAGATTAATTGTAAAGGTAACATGAATATGTGTTGAATAATTAAACATATAGCAAATGAGGAGAGTTACTTCATACCTTGGAATGATGAGGTCAAAATGTTATCAAGGGTTTCTACTTATGGGCTAAAAAGGGTAACATCATGACAAAATATGAGGTCAAAAGTAGACAATATGGAGTCCTAACATCCCCCCCAACTGAAAGGGTTGCATGTCCTCATGCAACGTTTACTCTGAGTCTGAGTCGGAGTACTGAGATGAACAGTGTAAGTTGTTGATACAGTAGCTAAAGAAGGTTTTATCAGACCTACTTCTGAATCCCTAGACACTCTATAACTATTGCCATACTGCCACCTCCTCCTTTTTGGTCAGTTTGTAATGAGCCTTATATTGCTGACCAGGTAACCACAAGAGAGAGAAATGAAAATGGTAGCCAATCCACCTCTCAGCATAGTTTTCCATACATTTGACATAATAAGGTATGCGTGAAATTGCTACCTGAAGATTGATGGGATTGTAAGGATGATATTCCTGTCTCTCTTTGGGACAATGTTCCCAAAATAACTTGTTTGCTTCGATGGCTAGTGCCCCTTTTGTTTTTACATAATGCTGGTAGTCCTGCAAGACTGCTGCCTCTAGTTTCCTCATATGATCAACCAACTCTGGATTACTTAGATTTTTTTGATGCTGTGCAATGAAGGTAGCTGCATTCTGTGGTTCATTTCAAATCCAGAGAAGGCAGTTCTGCTCATTATGCGTTGCTGACATATAGGCATTTTTCCAAGTTAGTTGATTGGCTAGAAAAGAGATGAAGGCTCTTATTTGGATATCACCAACAATAGGGAGTATATTCATCGCTCTATCTTCAGGCATGTCCTCATTGTGAAGATAGAGTTCACAGAGAAAGTGTTGATCATTATTTGGTGCTTCTCTGAATGTTTCAATAAATTGATTAGGTGTATCAACTTGGTAGGGTCTTCTATCTCTAATTGCCTTTATTTGCAAGAACGCCAACCGTTATCTCAAGAATACTGCATAATTGAAAGAGGGTTTTCTTGTAGCCAATACCCTCTGAACCAGATCAAAGGCGCGGGACAGCCTAGCTTTTACTTCCTTATTTTCTTTATGTTGAGCTCGAGACTGTTCAAGTGCATCCCAATTTCTGTATGCATAGTTGAACCAAGTTGACTTTTGCTGTTGGAATGCCTTCCCTTGTGAAAGCTCATATTCTGTTCTCCATGTGTCCTTTAGTTGTTGAAAACTAGAGGTCTCCGTGTGAGCATCGCTGACATATGGAAGTTCAGTCACTGCATAGGCGTCAGAAAAGGATTTATGTTCTGTAGTAGTTTGGGTAGCCCGCGGTGATTCTATGTCTTCCTCCACAACTCTTAAAAAACCTGCTGGTTCTTGTGCGATAGCAGGTTGCTCTATTTCTTCTTTTACAATTCTTAGAAAACCTGTTGGTTCTTGTGTAACAACAGGTTGTTCTATTTCTTCTCCTGCAACTCCTGCTGGTTCTTGTGTAACAGCAAGTTGTTCTATTTCTCCTGTTGGTTCTTGTGTAGCAGCAGGTTGTCCTGTTTCTCCTGCTGGTTCTTGTGTAGCAGCAGGTTGTTCTATTTCTTATCCTGCAACTCTTGTTGGTTCTTGTGTAACAGCAGGTTGTTTCGTTTCTTCTCCTGCAACTCCTTCTGGTTCTTGTGTAACAACAGGTTGTTATGTTTTAATTACAGCAGCAGGTTGTTCTGTTTTGACTACAACAACAGGTTGTTCTATTTTGATTACAGTAGAAGAGGGTTGTGGATTAGCTTCGGTCATTGGAACTTGGACTATCTTATATCCTACTTGAGTGTACAGCTCACCACACTCACTGCACATATACTCATTGTATTGACTCTTTTCTGTTGCAGACGCTACCCGTGCTAAGATGTGGATATTATATTCATTATGATAGGCTTCCTTAACCATTATTATCTCCTGTTGATAATCCTTAATTTGAGATTTTAGAAACTCAATTTCTTCCTGCAGGGGGGCTATAGTAGGCGGAGCTTGTGTATCTGTAGGTTCTAACAGAGGAAGGGATTGTTGTTCCGCATCTACTTGGTCGTTTGCATCCCCAACAGGTGGTTCTTGTGTGTCACCTGTTGGGTCAGTGGTTGGTTCTTGTGTAACAGCCACTTCCCCAATATCACCTTGGGTGTCTACTTTAGATTTTTCGGCAGCTGGTTCTTGTGTAACAACTGCCTCAGAAGATAATGTCACAAAACTGTCAACGCTCTGCATCTCAGCCCTAGAGGGTGAGGAAAGGGACTGCTCAGGGATGGTTGGAATGCGGGGTGTTAGGGTGATGGGTGGAGAACTGGGGATCACAGGGATGGTGGGTGGAGAACTGGGGATCACAGGGCTGGTGGGTTTAACTATTGCAGTCGACCGTGTTCGCTGCCTCGGTAAGGAGGCAGGAAAATCAGTAATTTTTCTTTTTCGGCCACTTTCCTTTAGACTGGGGGAACTATTGGGAATAGCAGTTTCTTTGACCGAACCATGGTTCTTCTCCTTTTTGGTGGAGTTTCAGTTTTCTGCTGCGTTTTTCTTTTAAGAAAAATGATGGGGGTGTTATCATCGAAGTCATCAGTGGAAATATGAAGCATGGGGGTAGATGGTTGAGCTTCATTGGGGGATGGGGTCCTCTGTAAGGGTGTTTCTGCTGCTAATTGCTGGGGAATTTCCTGAGGTATTTGCTCTGGTTGTTGGGGGATTTCCTGGGGTATTTGCTCTGGTTGTTGGGGAATTTCCTGGGGTATTTGCTCTGGTTGTTGGGGAATTTCCTCTTCCTGCTGAGGATCTTCTTCTATTTGCTGGGGAGAATTAATGAGGAGGGTTGGATGATTTAGAGCAAAGCCTCTATTTATTAAGAGTTGGGCTAAACGGTGGTGTTTCAGGGAAAGGGGTGAATGCTTTGCTTTTCCAGTATAACGTGACATATTTTTCAGACACCCTAATAGATAATAAGGCATGTTTATCAATTGACCATGCCTCAAATGATTTAACAAAACGAATTCGTGTTGGTAAATTACCTGGTAACGACCTTCGCAAGTCAAATACTGCTTGACAAACTCCGCGACCTTTGGCCATGGTGGAGGCAGTGACTGAAGTGCGACCCCTCTGCCTTTGGCTTCGACGTGCTCTCCTGGTAGGAAAAAGCCTTGTTGCTCATTTAGAATAAGATGTTTCCTAATAAACCAGCGTGTACCATTGGTCGGTAACCCGGAAACTTGGGCTACCTCTTCCTCTATTACTAGAATCTGTACTCCCTGGACTGTAGAAAATCCTTCTCTTAAGTTGCATACGAACTCCAACACTTGCTGTGTGTTGAAATCCGAGAGTCTTCTAAAGTAGTCTACCCATCCTGCTTGCAGGAAAATTTGGTAAACCTCGGGGTAGAGTTCGAGTAGCACTGTTGTGCCCGGTTCATATGTGATCAGATTTCCCCCCATAGCTGCTGATCCAGCGAAAATACACAATACAGAGCCTAGTTACCAAGTTTGAGACAGAGTAAACCGTTACAAATGAAGATATGCCGCGACGAGGTGAGTTTTAGATATTACCACGAGGAGTAAGGGTGGCGGTGATTGACGTGTTATGCAATAATTACAATATTTTGGTAATCCCCCCAAATCTACGACTGAATGATCTTATTGGTAGTACAATGATTTCGGCAGTCGTATCAACATCTCCACATTAACTATAATTTAATATTCACACTTAAACATGTGTACCTTTACTTTTACCTTTAGTCGCACGCAAAAAGTCTTATCTTGTCTTTTGTTGGATTAATCATAATTTCAACGGGTTTACAGTCGTGAAAATACAAGCGATTTGACAGGAAGTAGTAGTGACGAAGTGTAATTGTCAGAGTGCATGGCTGGTTCCTTTAATGAAGCATAATATGTTCCATCAAGATGATAGTTCATTAAGTACTGAAATTGGTATTACAACATTGAAAAGTGATGTTGCCAGAACATGAGCTTGTGCTGTAGCTGGGGGAAGTGGTGTTGCGGCAACAGAGATATGGTGTCGCAACGATGGAAAGTGGTGTTGTAGCAACGAGGAGTGGTGTCGCAACGACGAAAAGTGGTGTTGCAGCAACGGGGAGTGGTGTCACAACGACGGAAAGTGGTGTTGCAGCAACGGGGAGCGGTGTCGCAGTGACGGGAAGTGGTGTTGCAGCAACGGGAAGTGGTGTTGTAGCAATGGGAAATGGTGTTGCAGCAATGGGAAGTGGTGTTGCAGCAACAGGAAATGGTGAAAAACTTGATTTATGGTCCGAAAAACGTTCCCAAGCTACAAAATGATTCTTTTAGAATTTTTATTCTCAGCCATCCTCTGAAACTAAGATCTACAAAATAATTAATTGTAACATGGAAACCCTTGGTAGGGATTATTAGTTAAGAAATCTAATCTAAAAATAAATAAATGAATAGAAATTTAAGTGCCTTGAGGGGCAGTAGGTTCCCCCAAAAAAACATAATGTAGGTCTGCCATGCAGGTAGCTTTGAAATCCTCTTTAGAAACAAGTCGTTGATACAGACGGAGTCGATACCCATTTACTAATAACGGTGTTCTATTATCATCAATTGTTAAGAGTCTGACTGTTCCGTTTGGAAAAACAACATCTATTTCATAAGGTCCTAGCCACCTTGTTCTTAATTTACCTTGGAAATTCTCGAAACGGGAGTCGTACAGTAAAGCCCAGTTACCTTTCTGGAACTGCTTCTGCTTAATAGTTTTGTCGTGCCATCTGGTTCTTTGTTGCTGGATCATGGTTGTTTGATGGATGGCATCCAATCTTTTCTCGTCTAATTCCTGAAGCTGCTGCAACCTAGCTGTCTATGCATCATTCAAATCAAGGTTAACAGCTAAAGTAGTTCTTAAAGTTTTGATTTCAAACTCCAGAGGGAAAACAACATTTTTACCAAAAACTAATTCATAGGGTGTGAAGCCCGTGGTATTCCTCCAAGTGGTTCTATAAGCCCATAGTGCTTCACGCAACTTTTGAAACCAGTCCCTCCTGTTTTCCTTTATTGTTTTTGTCAAAATAGCTTCTATGACTTTGTTGGTGCTTTCCACCTGCCCATTTGACTGGGGGTGATAAGGTGTGGTCATTTTATGCTTAATATGGTTTCTGCAATTTGTCTTTGAAGCCATGAGAGTTAAAAGGAGGTCCTCCATCAGTGACTAGTTCCCTAGGCAGTCCAAACCTAATGAAGATTTCTTCAAGTAAAAATGTTAATACTGATTCTTCATTAGCTTTGAGGAGTGCCTTAGCTTCTACCCACTTAGTCATGTAATCCTTGCATACTAGTATGTAAACTCTTTGATTGGACGGAGGATTAATGGGACCCATAAAATCTAGTGCCCATCTTTCCAATGGTTCAAGAATTACCTGGGGATTGAGTGGCATTTCATCCCTATGATTAGGCTGGCACATTCTTTGACAGCTATCATAGGCCCTGACATATTTCTTTGCATCTTTGAATATTGAGGGCCAGTAGTATCCCATCCTGAGAACCTTGTGTGATGTTCTTTTGTCTTCAAAATGTCCTCCACAAGGGCCGTCGTGGAAGGCTTTCAATACATCATAAATTTTATCTTCGCCAATGCATCTCCGGATCTCCTGATCGAGTCCTGTGTGAAACAGACAACCGCTTATCCAGCTATACCTAGCGCTCTGCTGAATAATTTTCCTTTTTTCTCTATGTGATAGGTGTGATGGTAATTTTCCTGCAACTAAGTAGTTGGCAATGTTTGCATACCAAGGTGAGTGAGAAGATACTGCAAATAAATACTCATCAGGAAAAGAATCATCTACTGGAATATTTTCATTAGTTTTTAACCGAGAAAGGAAATCAGCAACTACATTTTCTTTTCCTGGTCGATCTACAATTGTGATATCAATTTCTTGTAATAACAGTAACCATCTGGTAACTCGAGCATTTGTAACTGATTTGTTCATTAAGTATTTAATGGTTGAGTGGTTAGTATGCACAAAAGTAGTATAACCATTAATGTAATGCCGAAATTTATTGATAGCATAAATAACTGCTAAGAATTCTTTCTCAGTAACTGTATAATTAAGTTCTGCGGGAGTCATGTTTTTACTAATAAAATAAATGGCATAGGGAAGACTGTTTTCTTCCTGTCCTAGGACAGCTCCAATGGCAGTGTCTGAGGCATCAGAGGATATATGAAAGGGGAGTGCCCAATCAGGTCCTCTCAAAATGGGAGCTGTAGACAACTGATGTTTAAGTTCATCGAATGCTTTTTCACAATCATCAGTCCACTTAAATTCAACATTTTTCGTTAGTAACACAAACAGAGGAGAAGCTATTTTAGAAAAAATCTTGATAAATCTTCTATAATACCCAGCATGTCCTAAGAAACTTCTCACATCAGTTTGGGTTTTTGGGATAGGGAGGGTATGAATTACCTGTATTTTAGTTGGATCGACTTGAATTCCTAAAAATGAAACGAAGTGACCCAATACAATACCTTGATTCATCATCATATGGTATTTTTCAGTACTTAAAGTAAGGTGTGCTTCTATACATCGCTTAAGTATTTTTTCAAGGTTCTGTAGAGCATCCTCAAAGGTTGTGCCATAAGGAGTAAAGTCGTCATGAATATTTCTAAGGAATCATTTATCATATCAGAAAAAATCCCTATCACTGCTCTTTGAAATGTTGTTGGGGCATTACATAGCCCAAATGGAAGAACCCTATAGGCAAAGGTCCCCCATGGGCTAGTAAAAGTGGTTTTGTCCTGATCCTGGGGTGCAATCTTTATCTCATTATATCCGCTAAATCCATCCAAAAAGGAAAAGAATTTCTTACCTGCCAAGTTATCTAATACCTGATCATTGAATGGTAAAGGGAAATGGTCTTTCTGGGTGGCCTTATTTAGGGCCCTATAGTCCACATATACTCGCCATTTCCCATTTTTCTTGGGTACAATTACTAGCGGAGAAACCCATTCACTATCAGATATGGGGTATATAAATCCTGCATTCAACAATTTTTGAAGTTATTCTTTTACTATTTCCCTTAAATTGGGATGCATTCGTCGTTGGGGTTGACAGATTGGGCGGGATCCTTCTTTAATATAAATGCGGTGGGTGTATAGTTTAGGAGAAATCCCCTTCATATCTGTATAATCCCATGTGAATGCCTCTTTATTTTCACAGAGTAGCTTCATTAACTGTTGTTTTTGATCGTCTGTTAGATTAGGATTTATATTTAACGTTTTACCTGGCTCGATTTCTATTGTTATACTTTTGGAGGGGCTGCCAGCTAATGTCTGAGGTAGATTTTCAATTTCAAGGTTGTGCTAGGATTCAGATTCCAAGATTGCAGTGAAGTGATTGTGTATTTCTGGACTGACCGAAGAAGGTTCAGAAATAAAGTTGTTGATTAATTCATCTTCGGTTGAGTCTTTGAAAGTTAAAGCTTGTCCGACAGTTAAAATAGGTTGGGTTTCCTCATCCTCATAATCCAACCATACTGAATTGTCGTTATTAATCATGGGTGTGGCATGAGGATAAAGAGTCGGCTGTTTGGTTTCCTGCCCATTAGATATTGTCATTGATCCAAACCTACAACTGATGAAAGCATCTGTTGTAGCCAGCCAAGGTCTTCCTAGAATCAGTGGATGACCCCCCAACTTTGTTTTAGTTTGTAACACAACAAAGTCGGCTGGGTAATTCCAAGATTCTACGGAAATTACTAGGTCTTCAATGACTCCTTCGGGTTTAATTGTAGAGCGGTCAGCCAGCTCTAGGATGGTTGGGGTTTCCCTAATTAAATGTTTCAACTGCAGTAATTGTGTTGTTTCAAGTGTCATAATGTTTATTGCAGCACCCAGATCTACTAGAACTTTAGAGACAAAGGTTTTACCAACCTGAACTGTTACTGTAGGGTGACCAAGGTCACCATATTTCACAGGGGGGTCTTTTTCTGTCATCAAAGCAGTCAGTTCTCCCATCACATGAACTGTGAGGGGTTCCTTAGCTTTTCTTCCAAGCTTTTTAATACAGATATCCCTAACAATTCTAGCATAAATAGGAACATCTCTTAGTGCTTGCAATAGCGTAATTTTGACATATAAATTCTGCAGTTCTCCTAAAAGGTTAAAAGCAGGTGGCTCAAATGTTTTAGTAAGAGCCAGTCATTCAGGGAAGGGTGGCTCTGTTGTTTGCATAGTCTTGTTAGAAGATGATTCAACCGTTTCATAGTTTCCTCTTTTTCAGAGTCAGTAATGTCATCAATAATGGGTTCAACTATCCTCCCAGAACGTAAATGGATGTCATTACATTGCATAAGGGAGACAGGTTGACTTTGAATATCAATTACCTGTAGAGATTTATTATTGTTCAGGTTGGGGTTAGGTTGTACAGGCAGTTGGGGTCTAATTGACTGGTTATTCTGCAGAGTGTTAGATGGTAAGGAAAGAGATTGTTGGTATTGAGGAAATGGAATCTGCTGGGCTGTCCAGTTTGGGTTCCATTGATTGAAATAAGGTTGCTGAAGAGTCCAAGGATTCCACATAGTAGGGTTGGTAAAAGGAGGATTTGGTTGCTGCATAGGTGGAAATTTCATTGGATTAAAGGGTGGGTATTGCATTTGATTCATGGGTGGGTAATTTGTTTGAAAAGGAGAGTGATTATTCCAACGACTAAATGATGTGTTAGAATTCATACCTTGTCTTTGTGGTTTCCATTGTCTCCTTTGTGTCATCAGGTACACTGCTTCAGCTTCTTCTTCAGTTGATTGCAGTGCTACCTTTATTCCTGGCAAAGAAGGGCATTGCTGAGTCTCATGATCCTTTTCACAAATGGTACAAATTGGTACCTTATCCAATGGGCATTCCCTCAGTGGGTGCTTCCCTCTGCATTTGGAACAGAAAATAGCCAGAGCAGCTTCTGCTTCTGCCTGCTTCTTTTTAACCTGCAGAGCATCAATTTGTGAAGCAAAAGATCTTAACATTTCAGTTTTAAATTCTTCAAGAAAATTACCTATTTCAGCTCGTGTTGCTCCTCCACTTGCTGATTTCTGGACTCTTGAGTATATACTGTCCCTACTTTTAGATCTGCTTGCTGCTCCTCTGGAACATCTAATGCATAGGTTAATAATCTCATCAAATGGTTCTTTGGATATATCCCCTTTTCCAAGCATATTTAGCATATCCAGACAGTCATCTCGTACTCCTTTTAGCAGTATAGTCTTCAAAATATCCTTACTCATAGTCGGATGATCTGATCACTACAGATTATACTGCAGTCTCTCTACAAAGTCCTCCAGATTCTCATCCTCTTTCTGGACCATTTTAAACAATTCTTCCTTCCTTTCTCTTGTTCGACAGTAATCCTGATATTTGGTCAGAAAAATTTCTTTCATCTGATCCCATGTAGTGATTACTTGAGCCCCTAAGCTCATAAACCATCTTAGAGCATTCCCTTTCAGTGTTGCCAGAAACAGTTTTAACTTTTGAGCAAGAGTTACATAATCATAACTCCTACACAGTATATCAAATTCAAAGAGGAACTCATCAGGATATTCAGAGGATAACCCATGAAAATTAGGTAATGTTGCAGGTGGAATGTCCTTCATAGGGATTGTTCCTCTTGGGAGATCCCCAATAGGAAACTCCAGGGTGGAGAGTGAATTTTCCCCCCTTCCTTCTGCTCTGTTATCCTCCATTGTTCTTTTCCCTGAATCGCTTGCTCTGTCTTCAGTATCTTCTGTTTCTTCAGGTTCTTCTACTGGTTCCTCAACGTGCTCTGGAGTTTACAGCTTCCTTTCAAGTCCTAGTACTTCCTCCGTCTGGTGATCTGTTTGGGAGGAATACTGGATCTGAGGCCTTTGGGAACTTGTTCTCTGGGATGTCTCGGCCTTTGAAATGATCTCGTCAATGAAAGTTTTTCTTCCTCCTCTTATGCCCTTACCGCCTGTGAAGTTAGCTTTCTTGCGTCCTCTCATGCACCTGTTATTCTAAAGGAAAATCATTAATGCTTTTAAAATCTTTTAGTCGCCTTCCCCGGCAACGGCGCCAAAATGTTGGCTGCTCGAATTGTTTATTGATTAAACAGTCGAGTACCACATTAAATTGTCAACCCGGGAAAGTCCTTTTGTTTCAAAGGTGACCTCATACTATATGCACTTAATTCTAAAAGCATTAAAGGTTGTAGTATAAATAGATCTACTTCCTATCAAACCCTTACTCTGTGTTACAGAATTTATAAGCTATTGCAGAGATGAAATGAAATTAATCAATGGTAACAAATCTACAGAAAGAAATAATGGACGTTTCTAACAGAGGACCAAGACCCTGTCCTCAGAATAAGGATGTTCAGTACCTGCCTCTGTGACTAGTTTGCCAATACACACTGAAAAATCCTAATCACCGGTGACACACTTCTCATAGCTCCAATCAACCAAGGAAACATAGTATCAGCAAAAAGGAAATATTGGAAGCAAGGCTAAAAATGTACAGAAATCACACACACACTTAACAGAAAAGAAATGGGTGAATCTTGTGAAGAAGGTGGGCCCTGTCCCTCTCACAATATTCCCCTGAACACAGATGCTAGGTTAAAATGCTCAGAACAGTGCTTTATTCATCTGCCAAAAGGTCCAATAAAATTTCAGACTTGCTCTGCACAATAATACTTCTGTTCTAACTCTTAGCTTTCAACTGTAGATGTCTCCTCTTTATAGAGGAGACATATATTACAATAGATTGTCATTATTCATTCAGTTTGATCCTTCTGTACAAAAATAGGAAATCAATTCCTGTTACAACATACTGTTACAACAGTGTATATCTTTTTCGTCCTTTGTTTAATCGGATCCTTCCGCTGTTGCAAAACTGGTAGTCTTCATCTATCTCCTTGGGGTCCTTGTATTATCCTTAACTGTTCTGCTGTTATTGTCGATTTGGTAAATCTCAATTGTTCCTTAAAGTTCTTCATGTTGTTCCTAGTGTTCCAACATCTGCGACTAAGTTTGGTTGATCGTGCTATATCATCATCTACCAGGTATAGTTTTGCCAGCTTCAGACGGTTACTGCCCAGCTCGACAATTATTGTTTCATCCTTTGCATATTAAGACTTTTCCTGCTTTAGTCAGTTGTTGTTTCTGGTGTTACAGCAACTGCACAGTCGTTGTTTCTGGTGTTGCAACAACTGTGAATTACAATTCTGTGGACTTCAAAAAGTTTCAATCAATTTTCAGCGACTTAGTCAATTTCCAAAGATTAATTGTAAAGATAACATGAATATGTGTTGAATAATTAAACATATAACAAATGAAGAGAGTTACTTCATACCTTGGAATGATGAGGTCAAAATGTTATCAAGGGTTTCTACTTATGGGCTAAAAAGGGTAACATCATGACAAAATATGAGGTCAACAGTAGACAATATGGAGTCCTAACACACCCAAAATTGCCTTTCCCTTAGATTCAACAAAAACCCCAAAAATTCAATTTCAAACTCCTTGTACTTCTTACCTAGCCTAAAATTAATTACCAATTTAGTCATCTCGAGCTTCATCGATTACCTTTTGCCGAGACTGACCCGGAGAGAGCCCTCTCCTGTCCTCGTAGGGCTAGCTACGAGGCTGAGCGTGGTTTGATGTAGCCTTGAGTTTTACCTTATTTCAGCCTAAGGTAGATTTGAGCGCTAACACAGTGCTCGGTAATCAATGCAAATTCTCCACGAGCCATCTTTATTTCTCACCAAAATGATTGGTGACCCACATGGTGATGTGCTAGGCCTGATGAACCCTTTCTCGAGCAACTCCTACACCTGCTTCTTGATTTCACCATTTTCTAAAGAAGACAACCTGTGCATCCCAATGTTAGGCAAAGGAACATCTTGCTGCAAAATAATATCATGTACTATTCCCTTTTTGGGTGGCAGGCCTTTAGGTTCTTGAAATAAGACATCATACTCTAAAACAATCTTTTCTATATCAGTTTGCTGATCAGCATTATAGCCCTCAAATATTTTGGTTTTATCAGGTGTCCTTTCCTTTACAACCATCAGTAAGAACTGCTTGCATGAATTTATCATTATTTTCATCTGTCCTGAGTTTATGAGAGTATAATTATTCTTGAGCTTGTGAGCTTTTACAAAGTATTTGATTCCATCTTTAACAAGTAGATACTTGTTCTCAGCTCTATATAAAATAACCTTTCTATCATACACGTAAGGACTTCCTAAAACAATTCCACATATATCCAAAGGAATTACATCTAACTCAACCTCATCTACAAATGCTGACCCAAAAGAAAACTTGAGTTTTCACTATCTAGTCACTTGTAGTTGTGCTTTATCATTCAAACACCTAGGGTTATGGTTTCTATGAGGTGGTAGTTTGCTAATCCAATTTCTTTTACAATTTCTTCAGAAATTAGATTTTACTTGTGAGCACTATCAAACAAGTATCATCTTTTGAATTTATTTGGAAACAACTCGAATATGGAAAAGCTCATGTCTTTTTCTCTATGTTTCTTCACAATAACAGATGAGTAAGAATTACTAGTAGATGCTTCAGAATTCTTACCCTTTTATAGCCTGTGGCTGCAATGATTGTTTCATCTCCTGAGTCTGACCCCAAATCTTTCTGAATAGCTGCAACAGTCTTCTTCTTCTTGCCCTCGGACTTCTTAGGTCTTAGCTCTGGATGCAGAATCCAACAATGCTCATCATCATGCCCCTCTTTTTTACAGTGAGTGCGTGAAGATTTTCCTTTTTGTGTAATGTTAGCCTTGCTTTCCACTTCTGCTTTCTTTTCTCCTTGCTCTTGCTTACAGTGGGTTGGGATGGCCCCCCAACTTCTGGATTTCCATTCTTTCCTCTAGCTTCTAGATGAGTAGCTTGTACAGATACCTCCTCTATACTAGTGGGAATAAACATGAGGATGGTATGCCTCATGTAGCTGTGTAGACCACCAATGTACTTCAAAAGTGTTTCTGGTGAGTCTAATGAGATACCCAACATCAATGCTCTCTTTCTAAATTCTTGAGTATACCCTTGTACACTTTTCCCTTTCAACTACCGAAGAGTTTGCCAACTCATCATGGCTTGTTGCATGTAGGCCAATGGATAGAACTGCCTTTTGATTGTAGCAACAAATTCACTCCAGACAGAGATGGTCTTACCATGCTTCTTTATATCAGCTTGGGTTCTACCTTCCCACCAAACCATGGCAGTGCCTCCTAGGCATAGGCTTGCCAGCTGAATCTTACTCTTGTATGAGTCTATGTTCTGTACTCTGCAATACACATCAATTTGTCTAATCCAATTTTCCAACTTTTCAGCATTTAGCTCTCCATCATATATAGGCGAATCAAATTTAACATCTAGTTTAATCAAGGATGCTTTCTTATTATGCACAAGGGTATTAGGAGGTGTAGGAAAGCTTTCTTCTTTCCCTTTCCCTTTTGAGTGGTCATGGGAATGAGATTCATCTTCTTCTTTATCTCGTTTAGAGCTTGATGAATCTTCATCCTTATGCTTTCTAAAGTCCCTATACATTTCTTCTACCATAGACTTTATAGAGAGGAAACTTTCTATAAATTGAGGGTCTGGCCCTATAGAACCTTCCTTTGACATTGTCTTCTGATAATAGACTCTCCCAATTTCAGGATTAGTTTCCACCAACTATCCTCCTAATTTGAGCTTTGATCTAGTGAGCATTCATAGCTAAACCAACACAAGCTTGTCTAACCTTATAGCCTAGGGATCTGATAACACTTGATCTGATACTCACCCTATGAGTGCCATCAGTTGAAAATCTATTAAACAAAAGGTATTACAGACTCATGTGCTGGTGTGTGTTCTATCTTATTTAAGCAACGAATCAATTAGATTGCCAATACACAGACAATAAGTGGAAAGACAGCAGAGAAAGATAGTAAGCAACACAAAGACACAAACAGTTTTAATAAGGAGTTCACCCTATTCTCCAGGGCTATGTCTCCGGTCCAGCTTCAGTGGTGGTCTTTTTATTTGTGCTTTCAGTAGAGAATTACAATGCAGGGACTCAATGTGAGTTCTCCTGAAGCAGGTTTTTCTTTTTTCTTAGCAGGGCGATTCTTGGATCCCCCAAGCCACTGGAGTACACAGACTCTTCTTCCTACCAGCTCTGTGACCTTCTGGTCTACATTGGAAAGAGTCAAATGTAAGGCTCGATCCAAACAGATTCCCCTATGGGGTGGCTTGAACCTCTCAAGCACGGGTGCTCAATATTGCCATTGCATCAGCTCGCCCCTCTGACTTGTCTTGCTTTTCTCTTAACTGCCACTTCTCTGGGTTCTGTATCTTAATGTTCAATTGTTCCACTCCATGTATTCTGTTTCACTGTTCATGGCTTTTAGCCATTTGAGCTCGTGCCTGCTTGGTTCCTCTTTTTCCACTATCGATTCACCTTCTGCAGCTGCGCTTGGAATTCCTGGATCGACTTCAGCATGAATGCTCAGGGAGTGGCCACGTGTCCTCATCAGAACAACACCAGCCTGATCATCGATTCATTTCTTCGGTTATGTCGTGGATATGTTCTTTCTCCACCATGGCAGTCAAACGAATTCCAAATCCCTTTAGAGCACAGCTTAATTCCTGGTCAATTTCGCTTCTTTCTATTGGGCGCAATCTTAGCCATCTGATATGGGATCCTCAAGATCTGACATCATACGCAGACCAAGTGTGGTTGACTTGCTCGACCGATAATGCGCGATCAACGGAGGTTTTCTCTCTCCTCCGCTGCCACACGTCGGTCGGTGTATGGGATCACTCTGCTTCTGTCCAAAACCTCTTACCGTTCAAGGGTGCCCCAATCAAAACTGCCAGTTTCCAAGGTGCGTGTCCTGCCTTTATACTTTAGCGCTTTCAATTTATCTGCCTGCGGTTCTCTGGCTCCCAATGTGACCAAGGTCTTAAGGCTCCTCCATTTCGGCCCTGTTGTCCCAGCTAATCGCGCATCAAAAATCAGCTCCTTTTCCTGGTCTGGGTCTCCCAGGGGCTACTTTAACCTCCTGCATAGTCTCCATGGGCCTCGGTCAGCGGGCTTTGACCGAGGTCCTCTTCGTTCCATGCTGGCTGCCATGGGCACTGGTTTAGGGTGTTTTTGATGCTATTTTGGTTTTCGTTAGAGATTTGTTTTGTTCCGATATAGTCAAGGTTCTTTGAAAATCATTTATGGATCCGCTTCGGATCAATAGTTCTACGCTAGAGACGTATTCCAGCATCATAAATCTTGGTAACTATCGTTTTCATCGAAGGTTGGGTGATTCCTCCTCTTTGATACGACAAGTGCTAGTATGGACTTGTGCTCCCCGTACTATCGAGTATATATTGGGAGACCAGAATAGGCTGATATCCTTTTTCCTTAGGAAGTCGTTTCTGCTGCCCTATCGATTGCAATGCACTGAACACAGCATTCGGGAAGATTGATGGCCGTATGTAAAATCCTTGGTAATTTATCTTTAATTTACCACCATGGTGTATATTGCAGTTTTGCGATTGGTTTGGTAATCCCTCTGTCTAGATTTCCTGAGCAGTCACTTTCATTCCATTTCGACTCCTTAAAGGAAAAGGTCCATCTAAGCACTTGTCACTTCAGGATCATTAAAAATTGAAGGCGACTAGAGCCACCTTTAGCTTTTTCTCAACTCTTAAAAATTGAAAAAGCAAAGTTGTGTCAAAGCGTCATAAAATTCATTTAATTCAGAATAACATATTCCCTTTTTAAATTTTGAGTTGATCAAGTAATATGCAATCGTGGAAGAAAGTCAATCAAAACCTCGTTGTTAAAAGAGGCTATCGAGTCAACTGTCTTTGACTCTAGAAACGAAACCATTCTCGGAAAAACGGTCTCATTTAACTGAGTCCACCTCTCCTGGTTTGTTTGAAACTTGTGTTTCAACGTCATCAGAGATTACAGTTACTCTGATCATTTCTGGTACATCTGCCTTTACAAAAGAAGTTCTGCAGTTACAAGAGGACATTAGAACTGATCCTAGTGTAACTGTAGATGCTTGTACACGTGAAATAGCTCCATCTAGAGCTGATCCAGAAACTGAAGCTCACTTACTTGAACATCTGGAAGTTGAGTTCTAGAATTCAGAAGGTGTCACCCCTCCAGTATCTGTCACTGCAGAAGCTATACCTTCTTCAGCTCTAGAAATATTTTACAGACCTCACGGTCTACCTCTTCCACCTGGACTAATTGTTATAGAAGAAGTTGTATAGGATCTTCCATCAAGTACTCCATTGCATTTTGGAGCTGGAATCCACTTATATCCTTCTATTCCTGAAGTTAGTTCTTTCAATCATCCTTCATCACAAGTTCCTATCGAATCGCTAGGAAATCTTTTGGATAGACTAAATATGTCTGAACAATCGTCAACGTCTAAGACTGTGTGATCCAATAGAGCCACAACAGAACTTCCTACTACCACTCCTACGATGTTCGCTGGTATATCATCTGTCCCAACTAGTTGTCAATCACTAGATTGAGTCCACCGAGGAACTGTTTCGATGACATGGTCTGTTCCCATTGGTTCCTCTGGAATCCTATCTGGCATTTCTTATGTTGAAGCTCAGCAAATTGATCTTGCATACCAGTTTCAATTTGGGCAGCCCAGTCTTCAAAGACCCGTCTATCCTTTGAACACTGGATTACCACCATACGGGGGGCAGTATGTTTTTTCATTGTTCCCTCCTGGACAACAACCGTAAGAGATCTCACAACAAAATTGAGGTCAAACTGGAATTACATCCGGTGGTTGGATACCAATACCACCTCAACAACCAAGGGTTGTATATTCAATCCAACCAACCCAACCTGTGTCGAATATTACCACTACACTTGCTATTGTGAGTGTGCCACAAGTACAAGCACAACCTTTTGTATGTCCACCTCAAATTTCTCAGGTTGTAGTACAACAACCTCTTATCTCTACAACTCCATTATAATCTTAGAGTAGTGCTTCCTTAGCCGGAATGACTCAAGCTCAAACAAGTGTTATCCCTCCGCATCTTGGTCAATCATCCAATATGGGCAACAGCAAATGGTTCAACAATCATGGTTGGTGCAATATCAACAACCCCAATTCTAGCAAGTTTACCAAGGACTTGAGCAGCAAGGTGCTTTAGGTAATGGAAAATCGCATTTTCAAAGCAGTTATCAAGAACCATACTATAATGGTTATTCCCATCAACCTTATCAAAGTTATCAGCATCAGATACATTATGTTGGTATGCAAAAACCCACTGCTCAGGCAATCCCATCCTATCATGGGTATGCTTCGCCAAATCTGAAACAACAGTTGCCATTTGTAGCAACTCTGGAATTACCAAATTTGAACCAGTTAACGAATGATCCAATTGCTTATTCCTATTGGTGGCCAGTGATTCCTCATAAAATTCCCTTAAATATTCCTAAATTCAATGGAAATCCATGTGAATTTCCATCGAATCACGTAATGACCTTTCATTTGTGGTGTTCATCCAACACCCTCAATGATGATTCGAATAGGCTTCACCTTTTCCAGCGAACGCTAACTAGTCCAGCAATGAAATGGTACATCGAATTGCCTAGAGCTTCATTCGATAACTTCAGCGCCCTTGCCACTACCTTCTTAACCCACTTTTATTTACCCATAATGTATGAAATGGGAATAAAACTCCTTACCAACTTTAAACAGACGACAACCACTCACATATCTGATCATATTCATGAGTGGCGACATCATCGTCAAATGGTAAAGACGTATGTTCCTCATCAGCTTCTAGCTTAGTGCTTTATTGAGTCATTATTACCTTCTATTATAGAAGATGTCGTGAAAGGAGGATTTGTCACTAAAGAGCAAGTTATTGCTCGTGCGTAATATTTAGACTTGATCTATACTCAGTTTGGCACGCTCTATGACAAAATTCCTGACGCTCCTAGACCGGAATTTTCCATGCCTCCCCCTCCTAAATCAAACAGGGACTCTCATGCCGGTGATGGCATGATTGGTACCTCAAGTACGCAAACTGTGAAGGCTCAAACTAGTAAAGCCCTTGCAATTTCTAGTAAAAAAGAAAATGACAAACTTCTTGCCTTAGAGGTTAATGCTGTGTCATCTGACAAGGGTAAAAAACCAAAGCAACCACGGGGCAAGGAAAAAGGGAAAAACAAAAAGAAGAAATAGGAAGATTCAACTCCTGAAAAATCTTTTGAAAACCCTACTAGGCAAAATAAAATAGGTCAACCATGTTTCATATGTAATGAAGAACATTGGACGAAAGATTTTCCGCATCGAGCTGAGTTCAAGAAATTTTTAAAAACTTCGAGCACCTCAGCAGTGTTGACTAATCCGTTTCCGAACCCAGAAACTAATCTGGTTGCTATCGATAATGCTTCTCCATCTCAAGTGCTTATGTTATCTGTCTCAAAGCAGCAAAATGATGCTTTGATATCGACGAGGAATAAAGATTATGGGAATCCACAGATGTCGAACAAGAAGGCTACAAATCAACCCAGTAATTTGACAACTTCGTCAGAAGTTGTGCCACCCATCATTCCTGAACTAACAATAAAGCCACCGAAGGGAGTAGTACATAAATCAACATTTAATCCTTGTGCTCGAGCAACACAGAATTATAATATAGTAGAGGATCTGGCTCAATCGCCATCCGCTATCTCGACACTTGAAGTACTGCAAAATTGCCCCTCCCAAAAGCAAGCTTTATTATCAACAATAGGTGGAATTGACCCAACGGAATCCAATCTTGTGGCCTTTAACCACAAAGGATATGAACCTCAGTTACTGGCCCAACTCACCTTCCTTACACAGGTAAATGCCCTCAACAAAACTGTTCGTTGAACAATCATTGACGAGGGCGCATCTACCTATATAATGTCAATGAGCTACTAGAAAACTTTAGGCTCACCACCCTTGTCATGATCATCAATGAAATTAAAAGCGTTCGATGGAAGAACATACATGCCATATGGGATATTAAGTAACTTTAAAGTTGAACTGGGGGGCAAGACGGTAGAAATTGAAGTCGAAGTTATCGATGGAAACCTTGATTACAATATCCTACTGGGAAGGCCCTGGATTTATGCTATGGCTGTTGTTGTGTCAACATATTTTAGAAAGATTGCATTTCCCTTTTGAAGGAAAAATTATAATAGTGGACCAACTAACCTTTTTCCCTAATAGTTTACAAGCTACGGGAAGCATTCCAATGATCCATGGAAGCTCTCAATTGCATCAAAACGTCGAAGTAGGCCTCCTAAAAGACCCTGCTTTAATGGGTACTTTTGCCCTCCCGCCTCCGAGTAATCTGGCAGAAGTGGCCACGGTGGAAACCTGTAATATGGTATCTTCTACATCAGCAAAGATTAAGAATATTTCCGAACATTTTGTTAGCATGGATCATCGCCAGGGATTGCCTCCAAGCCCCATAGAAACTTTGTAGCAATCAATTTTCTTGGCCTAGTCGGCAAACCCAAATCAACACTCATCAAGTGTTTGGATAGATACGTCTCTAAAATATGGCACCTCTTCAGATCCTTGGTCACGTATACATTCTATAGATGAAGGAATCATTCAGTCAATGATGATAGGAGAGGCACCATGGGAAGATTACCACCATCGTACCCAACTTCAAGATAATGACAAAGATTATTCCATTGACCTTGATCATCCTTCAGTTTTTTATTTTCTATCAAATACTATAAATATGGTGGATTCTGAGTGAAATCTATCCAATTTTGAAGAAACTATCGCCATAAATATCTCGACCAAACCAAATGTTGTTGACAATATTCATGTCAGCAAATCTTGCTCTTCTTCAGAACTGGAAATATACTCCGCTCTCTTTTGTGAATTCAAAGATGTTTTTGCATGGTCATATGAAGAAATGCTAGGCATTGACTCGAGCCTCATTGAACACGAAATCAATATGTATCTAGATGTCAAACCAGTACGACAACGGCTTCGATAGGTTCACTCGAAGAAAGCCGCTTCCATCAAGGCAGAAGTTGAAAAACTTTTACATGCTGGTTTCATTTACCCTGCTCCTCTAACTGATTGGGTATCGAATATTGTTCCTGTGAAGAAAAAGCAAGGACCAATTAGAGTGTGCATTGATTATAGGGATGTAAATCAAGCTTCTCCAAAGGACAACTATCCTACACCCTTCATCGACCAGATAATTGAAGAATGTGCCGGATGCGAAATATTTTCATTCATGGATGGATTTTCTAAATACAATCAAATAAACATCTGCCGATAGGACCAGTCGAAGACTACATTTATATGTTTGTGGGGCACATTCGCATACCATAAACTACCTTTCAGTTTAAAGAACGCAGGGGAAACTTTTCAGAGGGCAATGAACTATGCCTTCCATGACATCAAACACATTGTTCAAGCATATCTTGACGATTTACCAGCTCATTTGCAAAAGCAGACTGAACATCCGCGCCATTTGAGAGCTATATTTCTATGTTGCCGACACTACAAGATACGACTTAATCCACACAAGTGTGTGTTTTGCGTCAGTTTTGGTCATTTACTTGGTTTCGTAGTTTCTAAGGACGGGATTCGACTCGACCCATGTAAGGTTCGGGCAATCATCGACATGCCTCCACCTTCAAATTTGCTTCAGATTCAGAAACTCCAAGGGAATGAAAACTTTATAAGGAGGTTCATTCCAAATTACGTCAAACTTGCTAAATGTTATATGTGTCTTTTGGAAAAAGACATGCCCTTCAACTAGGATCAGGTTGCGCAAGCTTCCTTTGACAATTTAAGGGATTCCCTAATAAAAGTATCATTAATGTACGTTCCTGACTATCAAAAGGATTTTAACCTGTATTTTGCTGCAGCAGATACCACCATTGCAATGGTTTTAGTACAAGAAGACAACGAAATTGAACATCTAGTCTATTATTTAAGCCGAAACTTAAATGATACAGAAAGCAAGTACTCCTATGTTGAAAAGCTGGCTCTAGCAGCTGTTCAAGCAGTACAAAGATTTTGACACTATATCCTCTTTCACAAAACTACCATTCTGTCAGATTGTAGCCTTATGACCTACATTTTGTTGCGTCAATTACTAGGGGAAAATATTCAAAATGGATAGCCATTTTGCAAGAGTTTGATATGGAATTCACAAAATCCAAATCAAAGAAATCTCTAGTTTTTGCGGAGTTACTATGCGACCTCCCATCATTGTCCAATTATTCAAAATCTAAAGCATCAATCATGGATGAATTTCTGTTTCTGATATCAATGAGCGATTTGTGGTATGGAGATATACTAATCTATCTCCAAACCCAAACCTTTAGGCCTAACACCTCTCGCTCCGAACAACGGTGTACTCGATACCAAGCGAAAGACTACATGATCGTCGGTGATACACTTTATTGTCGTGGTATTGGTACAGTTCTGCAAAGGTGCCTCACTCATGAGGAGGCCGAGAAAGTCTTGAATGATTGTCATTCAGGTGCATGTGGGGGGCATCAATCTAGTTACGCTACGACATAAAAGATCTTACGAGTAGGTTACTTCTGGACTACTATATTCAAAGATTTCATAATCGTAGTCAGAAGTTGCCATGCTTGTCAAATCTTCAATCGCAAAACTAGACTACCACCCGCACCGCTGCATCCAGTAGTTGTTGTTGGTCCATTCACCAAATGGGGCATATATTTCATCACATATTACCCCCCCTCAGCCGGGGGGCATGGATATATCATAGTCATAGTCAACTATTTTGCAAAATGGACCGAGGCGATGCCTACATTAAACAACAGTGGCAAAACGGGTGCTCTTTTCTTTTTTAATTGTTTCGTCTCTAGATTTGGTGTTCCACAAGCTATAGTCATAGATCATGGATCACATTTTTGAAATCACATGATGGTTGAATTGGCTACCAAATTAGGACTGTCCCATGACAGTTCTACTCCATATTATCCGCAAGCTAATAGAAAAGTTGAGGCCATCAACAAAGTCCTAAAGCGCATGTTGCAAAAGATGATTGGAGTCCACAAACAAAATTGGCACTTAATCATGTACTCAGGTTTGTGGGCATATAGGACATCGGTGAGAAAAAACTGGATTTGCACCCTTTCAGTTGGTGTATGGCCTAGAAGCAGTATTGCCAATTTAGTGTGAAATTTCGTCTCTCAAGCTCACGGTCAATCTACTACCAGAAACTTTGATGGAAGAGGCTCGTTTCTTGGAACTAATCCAATTGGATGAAACTCGTCGTGATGCCGCTTTGGCTAACGAAGCTCATAAGAAGCGAGTCAAGGCGCAATTTGACAAAAATGTCAAACCCCGTGTTTTCTCAAAAGGTGACCTGGTCTTGCTATACGATTAGGAATCTGATAAATTAGGAGCAGGTAAGTTCCAATCTTTGTGGATGGGCCCCTACATTGTTAAATGAGTATTAGAAAAAGGAGCCTACGAGCTAGTAGATTACGATGGGATTCCACTGTCGCAACCCCGAAACTGGTTGTATCTTAAGGGTTACTATGCTTGATTAAGTGTAGTAATCTCTTTATATACTTTTTTTACGTTTTTGTTTTCATCAAGAGTGATCATTTTGGTTAGGTAATCCACTTTTCATATGTTGCAGATGTCAGAACTATTGGAATCATTCGTTGGATACGCCGACGGAGCTAGTCGTAGTATGTGGAATCTATCTTCTGCAGCCTGGGCCATTTTTTATCCAAGCAACGAGTCAATGAGTTTCAGAGGGATATGTATTGGTCGATCAAAGAACAACATCGCTGAGTATAGCACATTGATGGAGCTTCTCTCTGATGCCATCGCACATGGCATATGCCGACTTGTTGTCAGGCTAGATTGACAACTCGTCATCCTACAACTTACTGGCATCTATTCTGTTCGGAATCCAGCTATCTATCGTATGTTCCTAAGGGTCAGGATTTTGGAAAGGCAGTTTGATTCTATTCAATATCAACACATTTCTAGAAATGTAAACACATTAACTGATTCATTAGCAAATTATGTGTTAGATAGACATTTGCAGCATTTATAAAGGAAAAAGCATTTCAATTAACATTTGCATCAGGATCACATAACTTAACCGAAATAAAACTTCGAAAATCAAAATATATAGCTGTTTATATAGTTTTTACAAAATGTTCTATGTCCAAGAAAAAGTCGGTCATACGACCCAAAAACTCAAAAAGGCAGAAAAGCGCCCTAAACTAATGGTGCTAGTGATAGCAAGTCATCGGCTATGCGATCATACGTAAGAGCCTAGTCCATCGACTCGACATGCTAGTGGTATGGTGCTGTAATCTTAGAGGTAACTCGTCGGTCCTCACATATTGAATACTAAGGGTGAGACCCTCGATCTGATCCTGCAAAACTGCAAGGGTCTCTGCTATGTCTAGATGGAAAAGGACAACCCTCCCTACAGCCTCTCCTACTGGAATGGTAGCTGCTACCCTCGGGCGCATTTCTAGTCACACTGGTCCAATATCTATACATATACATGAGTTTAAATAGTATTGATAACCTTTAAAAAACACAAGAACATTCTAAAATCAATAAATAGAGATACGGTCAGATATTTTTACCTATAACACCCCACTGCTCGCCAGCCGGTAGCACCAAATCTGGGTCACCTCAGAAATCCATCCTGATGTATGGATACTCGGTGAAGACCATTTCCTAACATTTGAACCACTCAAAGAATGCATTAGAGAACAAAATCAGTGACTGACCAACATGTGTGGCCATGAGGTCAACCCATCTCTGCATCCGTGGTTCCCCTGGTGCTGGCAATCCTAGTGAAATGTACTGTGGCTACATCAATGGAATCCTCTCCAAGGTGAAAGCAATCAGAATGGAACCGTAACCAAAGTTCTTTGATCATCCATTCTTCACCTTGGAAAGTTGTTCTTTTATAACCAGAAGTACTACATCACACCAGTTGAATACCTTTGGTTCAAGGCATTCCAAAGCATACTGCATATAAGATCTGTTGGCCAAATGAAGAGCCAAACTACCAGCCAATCTAGAAAAGGTGAACAAAATGGTCCTCAAGGACCGATTAGTGACATCTCAGATACTGATCTTCCCATCCCTACTCGGCTGAGATCCATCTCTACAAAACTGACAAATATAATCCCTCACAGATTCACCCCCACGGGCAGATCCTGATAGTGAGAGAGTGGCACCACGCCTCAATAAACCAGTCAAAAAGTAGATATCCTCGACTGTCAAAGGGATGGATTTTCCTCTAATCTGGAACACCTCTTTGGTCGGATCCCATGCATCGAGAAGATATTGCAACAAATTGATTTGTTGCCTCATGTTGGATATGCAGAAGAATTTGAGCAAGCCGCAATTTCGAAATGCAGTAACTGTACCCGGATCATGCAAGGTAATCATGTCCTCTTCGTCATGCTCACCTTCATGCCATGTAATTACCATCTTGATCCGATGAATGTCCGAAACACAAGTAAAATATGAATTAGGATCCTAATTTGGACAAAAACAGGAAACAAATTCATGAGAAAACACTGCACAAACTTTCCTTCCTGCGCCCGTCACACCCTGCCTATGTATAGGGTGAGATGCATACCGACTGGCCAATGGCCAACTCAGTATGCATCACACTTTTCGATGCATACAGGTGCGATAGGGAGAGAACGAATTTTTCAAACCCCTAGGGCCCAAAAGAACAAGGAAAGTTGCTTAGAATCAGAAAAGGAAGGAATGAAATTGAAGAGCTCAAGGTTAGCTCCTACCTGGTCCAAGTAGCACGAAGAATAGTCCACCAGATCTCTTGAAATCATATGATGAAATTTGAGGGGAAAATGACTCCAAAGATCCAACAATCCCAAATTTGAATGAAATGGTAAAAATTAGAGGTAAAACTGTTTTTATGTCACTACTCACGCAACTCAAGTAAAATGTTAGCTTTTAACTCATTTTTCAAGCATGTATTTACATTTCTAATAAATTTGATGGAGTAATGGAACAGGTTGTATGACCATCGAAAGAATATAGTGTTAATGCTAAATTGGGCATCTTTGACTATTATCACGAGCAGTGTTACCGCAGGGTTCAGGCTTGTTAAAAGATAAACCCGCCACTGATCATAGTTTCAAAAGATTCAAGCTCATTAAAAAATGAATCCACCCTCAGTAAATAACCTTTGTGATTGCATTGCTATCACCCTTTTGAACCTTGGTCATGTTCTTGCCATCACCTCCACTCTTTTAGCCGATCATACACCTCCACTTGATTGTTTACCCTTTTGAGGAACAGTTGCGATGAGTGATTCTATTAGCCACCCTCGTTACACTGCCGTGTTTCAGAAGTTCCAAACTTACTTGGAACCAATTGCTATCCAGACACATCACTCGTTCCTAAAAAATGAGTCTCTTTTAAGATCTTTTTAGACTCGTAAAATATGAAAAGATTGTCGAGCTACTGGCCTTTCCAGCTCATTAAAGTAAGGGGAAGCACCATTCCTCCTCTACATTTTAATCTTTTTGGACCTAAGGGATCATTCCACAAAAACATCAAGCGCTTGTCTTTTTCGGCTCGCTAAAGCTATCGAAAAGTCATCCCTTTTGTATTATTTTATACTTTTTTCGGACTTAAGGGATTATGCCACGAAAAAGGACTATTGGAGTTTCCTTTCCATCTCTTTTCAAACTCTCTAAATATGAAAAGGAACGAGTTATCTTTGTGATTAAACTTGTTAAAAACAATAGCAACAAACTTATCCATCCGGACAAGAGCGAGTCTCACTGTCGCTAGGCTTACTAAAACATAGCGACAAGTTTGCCCAAAGGGAAAATTATAGACCAAGAATATGTTATCCTCCTCAAGCTTGACAAAAATAAAGAGGTACTGGTCAGCTATTACTGGGGAAAAAGGGAAGAAAAATTGAAGAACTTCATTGGTAGCAGGTCGCTCTTGAACATGACGCTTTTACTCCATCACCATGATTGAGACAAGTTGGGTTATTCTGTTAACTGGTCACATCACCATTGGTCCTCCGTACCATCCATTTCTGGGGTTAACGCTACCAATCCATCATAGTGTCGCTGATATGTTCAAGATAAGTCATTAAGAGAATTCACCAACCCAGCTAACGCCTCATCCACTGCAATACCTTCACTCTCCATTTTTTCATGATCGTCGTTCCTGAACCTTGTATCATCAGATCATTTTCACCTCCAGAAAATCATTTGCTTCATTTTTTGTCGTACATTTCGGATTCATTAAGGCCCTCCTATGACGGATAAATTCTTATCAACATCAGCTTACTATCCAAGAAGTTGAGTTAGGAAAAACCCTTTCATTACTTTGAAGCTTGCATGCCTCAATGGCAAGTTTCTCACTTTTGTCGACAGGTTTACTGTTGGGTCCCTATAATACTAGTGATTACCCAATTACTATTGTATTTGTACCCATTATTAATATTGTTGTGCCCCTATTGTCCCCATATTTTTATTACTGTGCCCCATAGAATCCCTCTATTGTTATTTTTGTGGCTTTATATTATTATTGTTAGCTCGGCTGGGTTATATTGTGACTCCTTAGACTCTTATATATAGAAAGGAGGTTTTATCATTTGAATAATCCAAGAAGTGTTAATTTATGTAATGTAAAGGAGGTTGCCCACTCGAAGGGGCTGAATTATAAGGCGTTGATCTATCTTTTCTATCTTTTCTTGAGCTAGTTTCATAACATTTGGTATCAGAGCTTTGGATTCTAGGGTTTCACTACTCCAAACAGTTCATCGTGGCATTTTCGCTAGAATTTTTTTCTACGATGCTTCAGAAGCTAAAAAAAAACCCATTTGAGAAGACATCGCACTAAATCTCAGGTCCAAATTTCAAAGCTTTTCGCGCTATATTTTTGGAGATATGAACTGAGGAAGTTGGTCCTTTTGCAAAATCCTGAATTACATTCAAAACAAGTGACCTGGGGAAAATAGTCATAACATTCTCTCTAAGCATCACACTGAAATTTCATCAGAATTTATAGAAAGAGGATGGACGATAGTTTCTTTTATATATTTTTTAGAGCCAAAGGTCAAAACAGGGACACGTGGCACGTCGTACAAGTTCGCTCTACTGAATTAGTCTATAATCAGGTCACTATGGGAGATTTGGAATAACTCTTCATTGGAGAATCCAATTGGGGTCATATTGGTGGCATTGGAAAGAGGACATAGAGGGCTACCACAGGTCATAATTTCAGAACTGGATAAGCCGAAATTACATAGATACATCAGAGGAAATATCGAGCTCCTACAAAGTGAAAAAAGGTGTGTATATTTTTTTAAATGTTTTCTTAAGCTTGGTTTGAAAAATTATTTTGAAGGAATTCAAAGGGAATAGTGAAGCATTATTATCAGTAATTGATGCCCCGAAGAAAGAAAATGGAAACACCTAGTAGGCGACTTGAAAGCTCTAGCATGACTCATGAAGAAGAGGAAGAAATGCAACATGATATATCAAAATTACGAGACCAAGTGCAACAAGTGTCACTTGCACAAAAAGGAAAAGAATCTAAGATGGATTGTTTAAAGAAAGGTGTAGAAGCTAAGATGAATGACGTGGAAGCTAAGATAAATGACGTGGAAGCTAAGATGGATGATATGAAGATAGATTTGAAGACAGACATGGAAGAATTGAAGATAAATATGAATAAGTTGCTACAAGAAAGGGTCACTAAGGGTGAAAGGGTAGTAAAGGAAACTCATGATGAGAATGAAATAAATGTTAATCATGATTCCATAGACTCTAATGTTGGATCGAAGACCCACCATATTCCAAAAATCGATATGAGGAAGTTTGATGGCAAGGATCCGCAACATGGATATTACAGATGGAGCAATTTTTCGATCTCAATAATGTGCAAAACACACAAAAGGTA